>PVIW01001951.1:0-251311 GCA_004026585.1 Noctilio leporinus
TTTCCTTTCCTTTCCTTTCCTTTCCTTTCCTTTCCTTTCCTTTCCTTTCCTTTCCTTTCCTTTTCTTTCCTTCCTTTTCCTTTCCTTTCCTTTCCTTTCTTTTCCTTTCCTTTCTTTTCCTTTCCTTTCTTTTCCTTTTAAACTCCTTCACGGTGAGAAAAGTAGACATTGATTTATTGACTGATACTATATAAATCTAATACTGTTATTGGTTTTTAGACGACTAATTCGAATTTCAATTATTCTAAAAGTGCGGTGGTGATTTTCACCACATAAATCATATAAATGAAAGGACATAGTTCTTTGCTAAATACTGGGCTTTATCTAACACAGCCAGGATGTTTCTGTAAACTTGTTCTGTTTCAAAAAAATCAAACAATGTACTATGAGTGTTACACACTGACTAATAAAATTAGCTGTCAGAGGGGAGGGGCGTTGTGGGGCTGAATGAAAAAGGTGAAAGGATTAAAAAAGGAAAAATCTCATAGTTACAGACAACAGCTTGGTGGTGACCAGAGGGGCAGGGGAGTGAGGAAGGTAGAAGAGGGTAAAGAGGGATAATGGTGATGGAACGAGACTTGATTTGGGATGGTGAAAACACAATACAATATACACATGATGCATTATAGAATTGTACACCTAAAACCTTTATAATTTTATTAGCCAATGTCAGCCCAATAAATTCAATTAAGAAAAAACCAGTAATGGATACCTAAGTGTGGGATATACTTAAACTTGAAAATTTTCACCAAAAGAAGAAATATGACCAACTGAAAAAAAAAACAAAAACAAACACCTTAAGAATTTGGTGATAGTTATAGAACCCTGGTGATCTCTTCCTGCATAAGATATTTGAATAATATGCTTAAAAACACTGCATCCCTATATAAAAGGCAAGTGAACTCTAACCATTTATTTTACTCAATGTTCTAGGTTATTTTTCTAAGGAAATGGGAAAATAGTAAACAGTACAACAACAACAAACTATGGATAGAATATTTCCTTTTAGATTTCAATAAAATAGGATATTAAACATTTTTTATCAGCTCACCCTGGCACTACTGGCATTTTGGGCTGTGTAAGTCTTTGTTGAGGGGTTGTCTTATACACTGTGGGGTACTGATCAGCACCCCAGGCCTCTTTCCACTGGATTCCCATTGCCTCCCACCCCTGCCCAGCTGTGACACCAAAAGTGTGTCTGGATATTGCCTAATGTCCTTTTAAAGGTAAAATTGCCCCTGGCTGAGACCCACTGGTTTAAACTGACTTTCATTTATGATTATAGATGAAGAATTGTATAAATGACAGTTTATGATAATATATTACATTTTTGGCACTTTGAACAAAATATGAAAGTGAAATGAAAGGGATTTACATGGACTCACTGACACTTTCTCTGATCTTCAGCTTCTTCATCTTCATTCCCAGCAAATATATATACATATATTTAAAAGTTTTAAAAATATAGTACTAGAACAACAAAGAGAACTCATTCAAGTAGAATTGGCTCATGCAGAGTAATTCTTTAATATTCAGTAGACATTGGATCATATCACAAAATAGATAACATAGACCAGTACTTGTCAATTATTTTTTAAAAATTTCTGTAGTTTTTGGTTGGCAAAGATGCTGTTTTTGACTCGCTGCGCAGTTCAAAACTCATTCATGCATGCATCAGGAGTCATGGCAGAGCCCAGCAACATGTTTCCTCAAGCCAGGTACCACTGGTAATGAGGACCACAGGTATTTTGCGGGGGGATCATGCCTGTGAAAGGTCAAAAGGTACAGAGGCAGGATTGGATAGGGAGCGCCTCAGACTAGGATGTCAGTCTGACAGTCTTGGCCAACCTGTGGAGAGCTCTGGGATCAAGCTTGTCCCTCAGAGGAACCCCACGCAGTGATAACATGTCCATGTCCTGGTACTCTCATTGTGCTTAGTCATTGGTGCATTTGTTTATAAGCTCGTAGACTCAGCTGCAGGGCTCAGACAGATGCTTGAAAGCAGCGCAGCTGGAAGCTGACAGCCAACTGCAGACAAATGGTGGTTCTTTCAGACAAATGGTAGTTTTTTCTTGAAGGACCACCTCCATGGTACACCTCCATGCCTGCCTCCCTCACAGAATTATCAAGGAGCAGTATTGGCTTTGCTGAGCTGACCCCACATGACTCAGTCACCTTCTCCAGGCTCCAGGGCAGCAGATCGTGTGGTTCTCAAACCCTGTGTGTGCAGGGAAGTGAGTACAAATCCATCAGCACAGCTAGAAAAAATTCCAGAAGCTAACAACATACTGAATGCACATAGAGTACCAAGTGTGGGCAGCTACCAACAGGCAGGTTTTGTTTTTTTTCTAGTTATACCTTTTTTTTTTTTTTTTTGCCTGAGTGGAACCCCAACACTGCCATGGACATTCTTGTGCAGGGGAAGGAGCACTAGCCCAGAAAGCTGAGTTCAAATTCTTCTTCTGATAACATGCAGCGTCCCTAGGCATTAGACTTGATCTCTCTCTACTCTGTGCCTAGAGGAGGATGAGTTCTGCTGACCTCTGGTGTGAAGATTCAGAGTCTACTGGAAAAGCCAAAATCTCTTACAGGGTGGGAAAAACTGACACTCAGTGATGATAGTTAATGACTTTACGTGGGCCAAATTCTGTGCTAAGCATTCTAATCTATTATTATCCCATTTAATTCTCATAGAAACTTTATAAGATAGGCACTGTGATTGCTTGCATTTTTAGAAATGAGAAAATGAGGCTAAGAGATTTTAGATATTATTCTCAAGCCACACAGCTAAAGAGTCAAAATTTGCACTCTGGCTTCTATTTTAGAATCCATCCCTCAGATTGGTGCCCTCCTTATGGAGATCAGTTGGGCACTGCTTAGCTGAGATAAAGACATGTACCCCCCTCTCAGCAATATCCACCCCTGAGTATGTGAGTGTAAACCGAGGAGTTTCTCACAGCAGGCCATAATGATTATTGCAATAATTCTGTGGTGTTAGAGCACTGGGGACAAGCTGAGCATTCGTAATGGGGTATTATGCACCAATAAAATTCAATGTACACAAAGCAGCAGAAATTAGATCTTTAAACAGGATAAGGAATAACCGAGTTGTTCCTTGAGTAAGTGAATGGATTAGTAAACTGGGGTACATTTAGATAATGAAATATTATCCAGCATTAAAAAGAAACAAGTTATAAAGCCATGCAGTCATGGAGGCAACTTACATGCATATTATACTAAGTGAAAGAAGTTGATCTGAAAAGACTACATACTGTATGATTCCAACTTGATGGCATTCTGGAAAGGCAAGACCATGGAGAGAGTAAAAATATCAGTGGTTGTTAGGATTAGTGGGGAGAGAGGGATGAATAGGCAGAGCACAGGAGATTTTTAGGGCAGTAAAAGTACTCTGTGTGATACCATAATAATGGACACATGTAATTATATGATTGTCAAAACCCATGGAATGTATAACACCAAGAGTGAACCCTAAGGTAAACTACAGAGTTTGGATGATAATGATGTGTCAATGTAGGTTCATCAATTTAAAAAGTTAAACTATATAAGATAAACAAAAAGCCAAACAAACACACACACAAAAAACAAGATAAGGTATGGCACAGAAACAATGAGATATATGATATAATACCACTTACATATATTAAAGCACATGCACATAGGCCTGGCCTGTGACTCAGTTGGCTGGGCATTGTCTCATGAACTGAAAAGTCACCAGTTTGATTCTTGGTCAGGGCACATGACTAGTTGCAAGTTTGGTCCCCTGGGGCGTGTACAGAAGGCAACCAATTGATGTCTCTCACATTGATGCTTCTTGCCCTCTCTTTCCCTCTCCCTTCCCCTTCTCTCTAAAATAAAAAATAGAGTTAAAATATACATGTACATAAACATATTCTGATAAAAGATACATATGTATATGTATTTCACACAAATGGTTGCATATGGGAAGGCAGAGAAATAGTGGAGTATTGAGATAGGGGAGGGATAGATAATAAACAAAGCAAGTCAACCTACATTCTGTATCAATCTCTTGTGTTAATTGGAAATCAATCATGGTGATAGTAGATGGGGTTACCAACAAGCTACTAATGGTAGATTTAAAAAGAGAACATAACTGGAACGTAAGCCATTTCTCCAAGATGATAAGCTAGAGAACTACCTTTAGCAAAATAAAATTGGAACTAGATAAGCTGAGTGTGAGGAACCTGGAATATGTTTAGTAGAAGGTTGGATAGTGGATTATGAAGCTTGAGAAAAGCCTTGGACTTAGCATCATTAATTTACTGGGAGTCCCTAACGCCACATTGGGAGTAATTTTCCCAATGAGAGCATAATGGAATGAAAAGAGTCAGCTGACTTGATTGGAAAAGAACATGCAGCTGGTTTTCTGTACTATTACCTCCAGATTATAAATTCACAGGGAAAGGGGGTGAATTACCAAATTGGAACTCCCGGTGACAATGAGCACGGTGACTTTGCGTGGCAGGCTCTCCGTCAGTGTTGGAATAAGCTAAATTTTATTTTTCATTTCAAGAAAATTCATCCTCAATGATCCCACTTGGAACTTAAACCTCTAATTATTTACTTAAGTTTTAATTGAAAAAAGGTCATTCTGTTCTAAAGGGCAGAGGTGGCTGCCATGGGGACAGACTGAAGTTGTGTCTGGTCTTGAAGATGGAGAGGGGAGTGCTACTGGTGGAGCACGACTCTGAGAGAGTCCATGTTTCCAGTGGGTTCTTATCTTGATAACCAGCAGGAAGGCAGGCTGAGCGTTGAGCTTGCAATCATCCCATTGGCTGACTCTCAAAGTAAACCGTAGCCTTCTGGAAAGGGAGGTTACTATGCAGAATGGTTAAGGTTGTGGACTTGATTAGAAACAGAATTCGGAATCTGTTTCCTACTCATTTAGCTGTTATATAACATCTCAAAAACTCAGTTTCTTCATTTACAGAACAGGGATGACTTAATGCTGAATTCACTGTGTTGATGTGTGGATGATGTGCAGACCTCAGGAGAAGCATTTCATGTAGGTCCTGTCATAGAGTTGGCTTACTCTAACTGTTAGCCATCACTGTTGTCATCGTTGCCATTGTCATCATTAGTATCATCATTTGAGTGCTAGTAATTTTTCTACAACATTCTGGTACCCAGCAGCTGCTCATTAAATATGGATGTTTTCATGGTCATAGATAGAAGGACTATTATATAATGCTACTTAAATTGGCAAATAAATACTTTTGTTAATAATAAGATACAGATTGATAACAAATTAGAATATCTAGCAAACAAAAATGTTTAATACTCTCTTGGTCAGATATTTTTGGGATAAGATTGGAACCAACTTATGTGTGTAATGAAAGTGTCTGAAGGTGGACCTCTGCCTCTCTCTCCTTTATGAAACTCTATGCCAAATTGCAAACTGACTGAAATTTCTTAATTGAGAATAATTTATACTACCTGCCATTTTCCTACTTATGTAATTAGTATAGCTCTGTTTTCTACAAGAAAAGGTTTTTCAGATATTTTAAAATAGTTTTTTAAAAAAGATCTAATTATTTTTAGAGAGAAAGGAAGGAAGGGAGGGAGGCAGAGAGGGAGAGAACGTCAAGGTATGGTTGCCTTTCACCTGCTGCCAGCCACGGACCTGGCTGGAAACCTGGCTCAACCTGGTTATGTGCCCTGGCTGGGAATTGAACCAGTGACTTTCGTGTTTGCAGGCTTGGCCACCAGCCAGGGCATTTTTCAGATATTTTAAAAGACATTTTGGAGGTTAAGACTGTGTTTAACTATGCATTTGAATCAAGACTGTGGGCGTGAGATAGGTCTAAGCTTGCGTAGTCTTTTGCTTACACCGTAAGATCTTCCTTCGGAAAGGCACTCATGCCTATAATGAGCATCTAGGTGGAACTTCTCTCAACATATATTCTGGCATCTTATTTTCTAGATGAGTAAAGTCTGTAAGACACAACACCCAGAAGCTTTTGATAGTCACATGTGAGAAAGCTTCCGAGATCAGATGCGATTGAGCTCACTCAGTGTGGTATGGCCGTAGACCCATGTAAGCAAAACTTAAGCACAACTTTCATGTTGATTAATTGAACCTAGAGATATATTAGAAACATCTAAGAATTAGACAAAACCCTGAGTAGACATATGGGGCTTTCCTGTAGTCTCAAAACTGCTTTTTAAAATTAATCTGAAAGATACAGCTGGCCTCTATTTCCTTGAGCTTGGTAACCTATTAGTAACAGCGTTTTATTTCTGAATCTAGTGTGTTTTTTGTACCACTCCTGGTAAATGTGTACCAAGTGCCTGAGAGACATATTGTCCCTCCCGACCCCCCCACCCAGGGCCAGATCCATAGTGTCTGTGGACAGTGTCTTCCCCATGGATGGCCTCAACAAATACTTGGAGAATAAATACTCTCAACAGTCCTTACTGCTAAATCAGCACAAACACTAGAATGAGTACAAAGAAGTCTTTTCTGTGAACATAATTAAAATTCTTCCTCCCAAGGTATCTTCGTTTTCAACTTAGTAAAATTGCATTAGATGCTAAGCATTATGTTCACTGTGCAGGCCCTTACCGGAGTCAAGACATGGCCCTGTCTTCCAGGGAGCTGCCACTCTGGAGGAGACAGATTGCCAGTAATGCCAGCATGAGTTCCGTGCGTCTGTCCTTAACTTTTGTCCCCCTCCTGCAGTACTTATTCGCTTTCCTTCTTTCTAATGTATCCACTCTGCCTTTTGCTTCTGTATGTGTGTGCTGTCAATCATAGATCTTAAGATTTCTAATGTTCAGATGTCAATGTCTTATTATAAGTATAATAATATTTATAATATTAAATATATATAAAAAAGGCTTATCTTTTACTTTTTGGGGTTGGGAAAGGCCTGCCTGATTTCTGCCCAGCATTTCTCATGTTTAGAATTTTCTTTCTTTTTTTGCTCCAGTAAATTCATTTTGGTCAAATATTGTATATTTGGAAGGTAATACGAAGGTCAGACTTGGCGATTATAGCGGTTGTACTCGTTAATGCTTATACAGTCTGCACTATATAAAGTCCCTTAATTAGGCACTCTGTATGCATTATTTAATTCTCACAATCACCTTAGGAAGGTGTGAGCATTTTTATGCCACACGTATGCTTCACCAAACATGTGGCGAAGACAAGTATTGGCAGAGTAAGGATACGCTAAAAAAAAAAAGAAAAAAAGCAAAACCCTAAATCCTGTGCTCATGAATTTTACATTCTTTCATTTTCCTGAAGCCAGCTTTACCTGCAGATGCACATGTCTGGGCTGAGAAACTTCTCCTTGTTACTTCTCAGCAGAGGTAGACGTTGAGGTACCTCAGCCAGCTGCTGTTGCCACCCAGGGTGAGGTGCTCCTTGCTATTGATGGGTGGGGGTGTGAGTTCTGCTCTCTCGTGTTCTCACCCACACCACCATGGGGTGGACTTGCTGCTGCTACCCTGACTCTCCACTAGGTCTTCTCTGACACCACCCCAGGGGGCAGATGGAGGCACACCTCGTTACTGCCAGGTTGGGGTGGAAGTCCAAGCTTTCCACCGGCACCTGAGTTGGGGGATGGTGAATGGCCTTGTTACCCACCAGTGTGGGTGGAAGTCTTGGCTTCCTACTTGGCTCTGCAGCTACCCTGGGGAGGGAGTAGGTGCGCCTCCTAACAGCACCTCCTTACACCTCCATACACTTGGCCTTTGCTGATGTGGATTGAGGATGGACTGTGCATATTTCCTGTCGCGTTTGGGTCAAGTTGTTATTATCTAGAAGTCTTCTGTCTTGTCAGACTGCCTCTTTTCTTTTTTGCCATAGAGAGCAGGTTTTTATATTTATTCCTTGACTTTTTTGTTTGTTTGTTTTGGTCAGTGCCTGTTGGTACTGTATTGTTCTTAAGATCTGAGGTCCCTTCCTCGTCTGCTTTCTGCTTTCCACTTTTCAGAATCATCTTATGTTCATTATATATGTATATAATGTCCAGAGTTTTTAGTTGTACTTACTGGGAGCAATAGAGAAAATATGTCTACGCCATCACACCAGAAGTAGTTCTAGAATGCTTCTTTTAAAATGCATTTCATTTATGGATTCATGTTGATTTTAAAATTGAATAAATGTGAATATTGTAATTATGAGGATTCATGCTCTGGCATTGACAATTAGCATTTATAATGGCAACATTAGATACTTTCAATAAGACACACATGATCAAATTAGGGCTTCTTTTAGCTATCAAGTATGTGACAAATTGAAATTCAACATTTTGTTTGAAATTGTAAATGATCACATGCCCATGAAAAATCACCAACATTATTTTTCTAAAAGTACCATTTTGTTTTGGATGCAATTATTGCTTTTGGAAAAATACAGAATATGAAACATTGAAGTACATATTGAATATGAAACTTTGAAGTAGACATTGAGTATGAAAAGTGCTCTTCTGTTTTAAATAAACTATGATTTTAATGTCTACGGTGAAGAACACTTGTATCTGTGACAAAGGAGAGGGAAAAAAGCAATATATAAGATGTTAAGCATTTTCTTACTCTCACTTGAAATGACTAAAGATCAATTTAACAGATCATGAATTGGTACATCTTAATCAAATTTGCTCCTGGATTAAACTGGCCACATATTTTAGGAAGGTGTAGTTTACAAAATGAATATGTTCCTGAAAAGATCATCCCAATAAAAGGTCTATCTATGTATATGTATGCACAAGAGAAAACCAAAATGTATTTGTTCAAGTAAAAATGGTACAAGGATTGATTTAAAATGCTCCTGTTTGGTATTGAAGTCCAGTTTTTCTGAATCAAATGTACAGTTCTAAAATTTGGTCACAGCTTACCCAGTATTTTTCAGGATTTAAGTCAAAGAAATTAACTATTGGGCTGAAGCAAAACAAAATGAAACAATACAGGAAAAAAACCCCCAAACAACTTGAATGTTGCCTGACTTTCTGGAGAGGGAATGGGGAAAAAATCAATTTCTCTTCCATGCCTACTCAGATGACTCATGTGTTTTTATTTGATTCTCCCTTTGCGACAGATGAGACTTTCATGGCTCACTTTTAGTGTGGTTGCTTATAACTCAGAGTCTGTACTGTGTTAACCTTCTATGTAGTTAAATTCTGTTCTGTATGCCAACCCACCCCCAAATTAGTTTTGATTATTCTCTTTTTTAATGAAAAATTATTAAAATATATGTGCACATTGAGCTATAAATATTATCCAGCCACTTCTCAAACTATATACCTGATTATTTATCGAACTACTGTTTATATTATAAATATATCAATATTAGAAAATAACAAACTCATAATTTTCAGGAATAACACTTTTTTTTTTTTGTTACTAAAACTAGTTCTTACGCTAGATATTTTTCTGTATCCTTCATTGCAGTGTAACCTGTCAGTTTACCATTTTGTCTCATTTAAAACCATAATTATTAACAATCTGCAATTGTACTTTTTTATGTCTAATGAGGTAAATATCTTTCCATTTCTAATGTTCAGTCCATAATGTGGTATTATAAATATAATATTTATGATATTAACTATGTAAAAAAGACTTATTTTCCACTTTCTTTAAATAATGGTTCTAGAAAATAAGTGTATTTGCAGCCTGAAATGAAAGATTTAGGATTCACAAAGGATTATAGGGAGTTTGTCACTTAGATAAACTGATAGGTTTTGTCACCTTACTTGATTTAAGAATTTCTAAGTCCTTAACTGCAAACAGAACTGCAAAGCTCTGGATCCTGTTATCGCTAATAAACCTACAATATACCCAATACTTAGTGTTCTTTTTCTAGAAAATAGATAACTTGCAGAAAATTGTGGTTGTTTCAAAATATATTTACAGAAATTTTGATACCTCCCTTTAAGAGGTAGAGATTAATTTCTCTCTCCTTGAGAAATTAATTTCTCTGCCTTGGCTTCCAACAAATAGAATAGGATGGGGCTGACCATGAGTGACACCTGAGACCAGATCATAAAAGGCATTGTGGTTTCCTTGCTTGCTTTCTGGAATCACTCACTCTGTGGGAAGCCAGTTGTTGCGGTGTGAGGACACACAGGCACCCGTCCAGAGAGAACCATGTGGGGAGGAGCTGAGCCCCCTGCCAACAGCCATGTGAGCAGGCCATCTTAGAACGGGGTCGCCTAGTCCCTGTCAAGCCTTCAGATGAGGATAGGTATGGCTTCAGTCCTGACTGTACTCTCATAGGAAGAGACTCTTAGCCACAGTCACACAGCAAAGCCTCTCCGAGCTGTGAGATAATTAATGTTGTTTTACGTCACAGCTTTTTGCGTTCATCTGCTACACAGTCATAGATGGCAAGCACAGATTTTTCCTGCCTTAAAATTCTGTTCCTCTGGAATCACTCTTGGTACCACATAAATTGCATCACGTTAGATAGAAGCATGACTTTGTTGCTGACTGTTTCGGAAATTAAATGGTCTAAAGAGATGTGTACGGTGCCAGGTTGACAGAGGTGGAGTTTGGTGGCATTGGAATGTGCCAACTTGGCTGTGTTAGACTACATTTCCCAGAATCTGCATCCCTTTACGTTTCTGGTTAGGGTGAGATGCAAGGGACAATTTTTTGTGAACACTGAAAAATTGAAGGGCAGAGGTGAAGCAGCAACCGTTTAGTTTTTTTTATACTCAGAAGGTCAAAGTTGGCACTTTTGTATCTCACACAGATTACTCCTTTTTTTTCAAGCTCATCTCATTAGAGAGGGTCAGTAGGCAGACCAGCCACTGCTCCCCCTTCCCCGGGTCCTCCTTTAACTTCTCTGATTCCTAGGCCAAGTGCATGGTGAGGTCTATGATGAACCTAAGGGTGATGAGTGACTTGTCCAAGGTTTTACAGTGATTTTTCAGCAGAGTTAAATTTAGTCTTCTAATTCATTCTCTTTGTGTCCTATAATCGGCATATTGCAAGAGAATTAATAAAATGCTGGGTCTCTGTAGCATTCTAGGAAATTTCCAATCTGTGTATTATTTTCCTGATTATATTATGGCTAATATTTATTCTTTTTCTAATTATATTATGGCTAATATAATTACCTAGTTATATTAAAATTTTCTAATATGGGATTTTTTTGGCCTTTTTTTTTCATTATTGTTCTACAGTTTCCCAATTTTTTCCCTTGTTGCTGTTCCCTGCCCTGCTCACCCCCTCCACCCCTACTCCCAGTCAGTTCCTACCCTGTTGTCCAAGTCTATGGGTCATTTATACCTGTTCCCTGAGGGATTTCTTTTTCTTTAGACAAATAGATAAAAGTAAGATTATCCTAAAATCTTATCTATTGCTGGATTTTGATTTTTAACTCAAATAAAGGGCTATTTCAGATAGCTTGATGTCAAGACTTTAACTTTCGTTTCTATTAGAAGGTAAAATAATTCAATGGCTTTAAAAATATGATGAGAAGGTCACTGGTTCGATTCCCAGCCAGGGCAACATAACCAGGTTGCAAGCCAGGTCTCCAGCCAGGTCTGTAGCTGGAGGCAGGTGAAAAGCAACCATACACTGATGTCTCTCTCCCTCTCTGCCTTTCTCCCTTCCCCTCTCTCTAAAACTAATACAAAAAATTTAAAAAATATATATGATGGGAATGATTTTCACTGTTTATATTTTGTTCATTTCTGCAGCTGGATTCTGATGGCACCATTACGATCGAAGAGCAAATTGTCCTTGTGCTGAAAGCTAAGGTGCAGTGTGAACTCAACATCACAGCTCAGCTTCAGGATGGAGGTAACGATGCTTCGCCAGTTGCGTCCTCCTCGTGCCCCTATCCAGTCTGCACCAAGATTGCAAATTTCCCTCCTTATTTAGTATTCGGAGACTCTCACGAGTCATTTCATTTCCTTATGGGGGGGGGGGTGTAGAATAAGGCTCTTTTCATCTCTTTAACTCACTAGCTTTTTTCCCTCACCATGGGAGGAGCGACTTGCTTGATCTGTGAGTCTGGGCATAGCAACTGTGCAAAGCAGGCCGTGCCTCCCGTGTCTCTTTGGCATCTGTCTCCCTGTGGAGAGCACTCATGCTGGTTTACCCACGCCCAGGCAGTGAGCTGGGAGGGGTCGGCTCTGTTCTTGTGTGTATTGCCTGCACTTTTCCGTTGTGTGTAAAATTCAGAGAAGCAAATGAGCAAGACCAATTAAACATACCTAGGCCATGTTCTCCCAAAAACCTTTCTCTTAAAGTGAGTATTGTCTGGCTCTTTACATAGTTTCTCAAATAACTGCAGATTCAACTGGGAAGGGAACTCTTATTGACTGACCTCCCTAAATTCCCAGCTTTCTGAACACAGCAGATAATGTCCTTAAGGCTATGTTCCATGACAAAATATGTAGCTTGATATCTGCTTCCTTCTAGTCTCCAAATATTAAAGTTGAGTTCTCAGTTGATTATTATCAAATGTGGTCGGCATGGTACTGATTTTGAAAAATATGTGGTGACTTAATGGCTTATATTGAGGTCAATGTTAACAAATGTTCCATGTGGTCTTCAAAGGAATGTGGTTCTCTTGAGTACTTTTTACGGAGTCCACTAGGTTAAGGTTATTGGTTGTATTGCTTATGTAGTCTCTATCCATAATGATTTTCATCTGTTTGACCTATTCTTGTCTGAGGTTTATGTCTTAAAATCTCCCACTATGATGGTAAACTTTTTGCTTCATGTATTTTATAAATATTAGGTATGTACAAGTTTAGAAATGTTACATTTCCTGGTAAATTAAAACTTTTATCAATATGAAATAGCCCTCTTTATCTCTAATGGACTTTTGCTTTAAGTATTCAATAATGTATAAATAAATTATTACATTAAAAACTAATAATATTTAATAAAGAACATTTGTTTCTTTCTCTCTTGTTAGGTATTTATCTTGCATATCTTTTTTGTATCCTTTAAAAATGTTAATTATAAAATACACATAATATTAAATTTACCATCTTAAACACTTTTTAGTATATATTTCAATAGTGTTAAGTGTAGTGACATTGTTGTGCAACCAATGATCTTGCAAAAATTGATGTTTTATGTTCATTAAAGAAGTTCTTATCATTTCCTATTCTTTTATTAAACTTCGTTATACTTATATTTTGGTGGTATCGTTTATAAAGAAGACACATGTAGACTTCTTATTATCTGTTCTGATGATCTTTGTCTGTTAGCCAAAGTATTTAGTCCAATTATATTAATTGTGTTCATTAGCATATAGTACTTGAATTTAATTCTACTTATTTAATTCATTGTATTGGGCTTTTCATTTTACCACCTTTCCTTCCTTTCACTACTCACCCCACCTTCTTTTGGCCTCTTTTGAATTAAGACTTTTTTCTTGTTTCATCCTTTCTCTCCTTACTAGTTTGTAAGATATATATCATACTTAATCCTTTTAGAGATAAACCTAGAAAAGCCTCAAATGCAGTGCTTGCTGACCCCATGAAATAATTTCTGGACTCAGATTTATTCTTGTAATTTATAGCCAGCTAAGCCATATTTTAAGAAGGAATGTTTTTATATTAATTTAGCCTTTGTTTGTGTCTTGTATTGGGAAGCAGTTGTCTCAGTGGCCAGACTAAATAGTGTCAACAAGGGAGAGCCACCCATGCTGCCTCTAAAGAACATGGAAGGGGCACCACACCATGAGGAATTTATAAAGATTATTATCTGAGGGCTGAATAAACTATTTTCTATGAAGTTTCAGGAAATGTCCAGCTGGAAGATATCTTAGGGATTACTTAGGCCAACATTATCATCTTCAGCGTCCCTTTCACAGTTTGTCAAATATATTATGTGTCCACAGTGTTTTGCTTCTGTACTAAGCACTGGGAAAAATGAATCAGATTTTGTCCTTGCCCCATGGAGATAATACTCATAGTTAGGGAGAGTGATAGTTTTCAATATGGTGGTATTAGCAGCAGAGATATCACAGCTGTGGAAGAGGCAACTGTGGGGAGGGATCAGAGGAGACTTCCTGGGAGTATGAAATGGGTAGAGGAGAAAGTAAAAGACATTCCTGGCGGAGGGAATAGGATGGGTGAAGGCAAGCAAACGTGAATCAGTGACACACCACAGAGTTGCACATAAACGGAGTAAATAGTCTGGATATAAACTTACATAACATTTAAGGATGTGAAATGTATGAAACAAGTTGCTGGATAAATATTAAAGGAGAAAGGACATTTTCTTTGAGATCTTTCTCCATACAAATAGCATTGAATTAAATCAGGTCAAACTTTGGTATACCTGTCAAGAAAAAGTCTAATTATATGTAAGTTGATTCCAAATTTCTTCCCTTTGTATGTAAAAAACATGGAATGACATTTGAAATTCACTAGCTAATTTAAGAGTTTTTTATTTTTTCTGAAATCAAAAGATGCATATTAAAATATTTAGGACTGTACTGTTATGCTATCTGCTATTTAATTTCCAGTAACACTACAAAAATAAATATGAAGTAAGTGGCAAAATATTAACAAGTGTTAATTCTAGATGAAGGATATAAAATATTCTCTGTGAAAGAAATTTGTAATAAAAACTAAAAATATTCTTCATGTCTATGAAAGAAAGGAAATATAAATGTAAGTACCTAGTTATAAAATTATTTAAGTGTTTAAAAATGCAAACCAAAATAGTATTCCTGGTTCCACTTACAACTGTATGGTTACATTGTATTAGAGGTAACTGCAGAACTGAAAAGGGACTAAGTTAGAGTCTTGAAATTTTAGATTGTTCTGTGAAAAATATCATGGGTTTACAATATTTAGTTAGTTCTGACATATACAAATGATAATAGGAAATGTAATTAATGGCATGAATTTAAAGGGAGATTGGTGATTCATCAGGCAATTAATTGTTTTCTTACTAAATAATGAAAGTATTTACTCAAATGAGATGTGAGATAATTATCAAAGAGTAGATATTAATTAAAGTCTTTGTATTACCAGCAATATCATGGTTTCCCAATCTTTTCAACCTTTTGGGAATATTTATCATTCTCTTTGTCAGAGAGCCACCAGAGAGATGAACATGGTCTATTGAAACCTTATTTTGGAGAGCATTGCTTCTCTGACTTTTGAGGTTTATGTCTGTGTATGTATGTGTGTGGAGTGTTATCCGGTAGGGAGCTAGAAAACTGTTCTTTCCCAAACATGAAGAAAAATCGGAAATTTTTCTCCATAGCAGCTTAAAGATTACATAACTATAGAATAAACTGGTCATTGGATTTTAGTCTTATCGGAAGACCTTATTCCATCACATGACTAACTAGCCAGAACATCTCAACATTGCTGCATACATTTAGAGGGACAACTAGTGATAAGACACAATGTGCGTTCAGCTTCAATTTATGTAGGCTGCACAATAGATCTGCATAGTAAAGGACCGGACAGTGCAGCTAAATAGGGATGCATGGCTTGTTAAAGACGAAGTGAGTGGATGGGAAGCCACATGGATGCTACGAGGAGAGAGAAGAGCATCTGGCACAAGGCTGATGGGAGAGATCAATGCAGGGCACTCTGTTTACAAGAAAGAAAACAAATAGATGGAAAGCAGGTAATGGTGGAAAGAGGCAGGTGAAGCAGGAGCCAGCGTGATGGGTTCCTGGTTGATTGTGGTATGGAAAACCCAGGCTTTTATTACGTGAACAAAGTGGGGCTGTTCCCAGAAAAAGGTTCTCTTCTGTAAGAATAGTGCGGGCGAAGGAAGGCATTTTCTTTTCTTTTTCTTTTTGTTTTTGTTGCTTCAGCAATCCACAAATCAAATCAAGTATTTGTTTCCATGTGATATGGTGGACATGAAGATGTCAATTTCAGATTTATGCTGAATTCTTTTTTGTAGAGATTGGTGTTTGTGTGAGATTCTGTTATGCTGATTATTCAAAACTGAACAAACTTGACGGACATCATGAACATTAATTAGCAAGAACAAAAGAAACCTCAGCTACAGTTAGTGTAATTGGAAACTAAAAAATTGAGAGAGCTGTAATGGATAGTACCTGTAGTAAACTAATGACCCCTCAAAGGTGTCTGCTCCCTAATATCTGGTGTTATGCCTGTGTAAGTCCTGTTACATGATAAAGGGGCATCACAGATAGAATTAAGGTTATGGGACTTGAAAGAGGTAGATTATCCTGGATTATTTGGATGGGCCTAATGTAATCATTGGGGCCCTTAAAACTGTGGTATATTTATACAATGGAATACTACACAATAAGAAAGAAGGAACTCCTGCCATTTGTGATAGCATGGTTGGAACTGGAGAGTATTATCCTTAGTAAAATAAGCCAGATGGCAAAAGACAAATACCACATGATCTCACCTCTTACAGAAAACTAATGAACAAAACAAACACATGAGCAGAATGGAGTCAGAGTCATGGAAACAAGGAATAGATTGACAGTGACCTGAGGGGTGGGAGGAAAGGAAGAGGGGGGAGAAGAAGGGAAAGGATTTAGTTAAGGAGCTAATATGAACAACCCATGGACATGGACAACATGTGGGAATTGACTGTGGGAGAGGCGATGCGGTGGATCGGGCAGGGGAGAGCAATAGGGGAAATGTGGGACAATGGTAATACAACAATAAATTAAAAGTGGCTAAGGAAGGCAGAAGTGTCACAGGAAAGGAAAGCAAAGTAGAGACTCAAAATGTGACAAGGGTTCAACCTGCTTTTCTGACTTTGAAGGTGGAGGAAAGGGGTCTTGAGCTAAGAAATGCAAGTAGCTTTTTTTTTTTTTTTTTTTTTTTAAAGATTTTATTTATTATTTCCAGACAGAGAGGAAGAGAGAGGGAGAGAGGGAGAGAAACACCAATGTATGGTTGCCTTTCACCTGCCTCCAGCTATGGACCTGGCTGGAGACCTGGCTTATATCCTGGTTATGTGCCCTGGCTAGGAATTGAACCAGTGACCTTTGGGTTCGCAAGCCGGTACCTTATCCGTTGTGCCATCAGCCAGGGCTTCAAGTAGCCTTTAGGAATTAGGAATAGCTCTCAGCTGACAGCCAGCAAAGACGTGGGGACCTCAGTTCTCCAGCTCCAGGGAATTGAATTCTGCCAACAATTGGGATGAGTAAGGAGACCTGTCCTCTGACAGAGCCCCCGGAAAGGAATGCAACCCTGCCCAGACCTTGATTTTGGCCTTGTGGGTCTGTGAGCAGAGATCCAGTCAAGCTTGCCGGACTCTGACTGACAGAATAGTGAGATCATACGTTGTGGTAATTTGTGAAGGTTGCACTAGAAGACAAACAAATGCACTCATTAAGAGTGGTCTCTTTTTGGGAAGTCAAGATGTAACATGGCTGATAATCTCTCTTCTTGAAGGTCAACACACAACTAATGGAGGGAGCCCTGCAGAACAGAGTGTTGATGGCTTGCTAAGCGCCTGCCAAGTGTTGGGTAGCCAATGCAGGAAATACAACAGATAAAATTCCACACCCTCAGGGTCTTTCAACCCTGTGGTTTAAAGGAACAATAATGAAACAATACAATATTGGAAGATAAAAAATATAGCAGGAAAAGCGGTAAGGAGCGAGGCAGGATGTAATTTCAAATGGGGAAAGCTTACTCAGAAGTTGAAGTTTGGGTAAAAATTTGTAGGATGTAAGGGAACAGCCGCACGGCTGTCTGAGGGGGTGACGCTGAGTGTGGAGGGAAGACCAGGGGCTTTTGGCTGGAGTTGCGGTCAAGGGGATACTCTAGGGGGGAGGGCAGATCCTGTTCAGGCCTTCAGAAGTGGTAAAGACTTGGATTTTGCTCAGGGTGAGATGGGAAGGGAAGCCTTTGGACGTTTTGGGGCTATTGTGTTAAGAATAAATTAAAGGGCTTATTTCACTTAGCATCATACCCTCCAGATCCATCTATGTTGTCACAAATGGTAGGATTCCATTCTTCTTCATGGCCAAGTAATATTCCATTGTAGGTATGTATCATATCTTTATCCACTCATCTATTGATGGACACTGAGGTTTCTTCCATATCTTGGATATTGTAAATGATTGCAGTGAACATAGGAATGAATGCATGTATCTTTTTTAAAAAGATTTTATTTCATTATTTTTAGAGAGAGGAGAAGGGGGAGAGGCAGAGAGGGAGAGAGACATCCATGTATGGTTGCCTTTCACCTGCCTCCAGCCACAGACCTGGCTGGAGACCTGGCTTGCAACCTGGTTATGTGCCCTGGCTGGGAATCGAACCAGCAACCTTTGGGTTTGCAGGTGGGTACCTTATCCACTGTGCCGCCAGCCAGGGCTGGATGCATATATCTTTTTGAAATAAGTCAGACAGAGAAAGACAAATACCATATCATTTCACTTATATACGGAATCTAAACAACAAAATCAAACTAAACAGAAACAGATACAGGGACTAAACTGATGGTTGCCGGGTGGGTGGGTAAAAAAGATGAAGGGATTAAGTACAAATTGGCAGTTACAACATAATTACAGGGATGTAACTATAGTACAGGGAATATAGTCAATAATATTATGATAACTATGTATGGTGCCAGGTAGGCACTAGACTTATGGAGGGATCGCAGTTATATAAATGTCTAAACACCATTCTGTACCTGAAGCTAAAACAGTATTGAATATCAACTGTAATTAAAAAGAAAGATATATATATAGAATACATCTCAACAGTATTGAATATCAACTGTAATTAAAAAGAAAGATACCTATGTATAGAATACATCTCAACAGTATTGAATATCAATTGTAATTAAAAAAAAAGATATATATATATAGAATATATCTCCACCAAACCAGCATTGCAAGAGATGCTAAAGGGTCTACTTTAAAAAGATGAAGAAACAGAGAGAGACAGAAAGGAACACAGGGCATACTTACTAATTTTAGGGAGAGAGGAAGGGAGGAAGAAATATCATTGCAAGAGAGAAACATCGATGGCTACCTCTCGCACGTGACCGGACTAGGACCAAACCTGCAGGTCAGGCACGCCCTGGCTGGGAATCAACCTGCAACCCTTTGGTTTATGGGATAGCGCACCAACCAACTGAGATGCACCAGCCAGGCCACGAGGTTAAAATGTAGAATATTTAGGACTTCATCTAAGCTTCTCAAATCCAACCAAGGTGAGGTTATAAACTGAAGCAGGAATGACAGACTAATGACTAATAAAATCTCAAGTCTTTTGCTTTCTCCTTAAAGAATATGCTACACAAAAGCAGATAACTATGTTAAGTTAAAACAAGGGATTTATATACAGTAGTGGTTAGGTAGTACCTCTAGCACTCTCTAGGGGACAGGGGTTTTGGCATGCATAAGTGGCAAGTGAAAATCAATGCATGAGACTCCTGTAGCACTAGACATCCAGTTGACTACCCTTCCTGATCAAGTAACTTTCTGATTGCAGTTTGCTTCCCACCATGGCATTTTTATTTCCTATGGAAGAGGATGTATCTAATGACATTAATACATTGCCATTCCAGTTTATATATCAGCATCTCTTGAGTTTTCATAGGTCAAATCAATTCATAAAGCCCCAAGTGCAACTCCCTAAATAACTAGTAAACTAAGAAGCCGAGACTTTACAATCTGATGACCACATCAAAATATTGTCAACTTTTCACCATTGACCTTTCTCTGTGCTATTATACATCCCTTAAATAGTACTGGAGCTATCCACTGTCACTAAAATATGCACATTTCCAATAAGTAGAAAATAAATTTCAAATGTGAAAAGAAAAGAATAATGGAAAGGAGAGCAAGAGCTGGGCCAGGAAGACCAGTTGGAGGCTCTGCAGTAGTTCAGGTGGCAGCTGAGGGGCATGGCGGTTGTGAGAAGTGACAGAGCCTGCATGAGTCTCAAGGAGAGCAGAGCTTATGAGAGTTTTGTGTGAGATGAGTGCTAGACTCAAAGAAATGACTAAAATTATTGGTGAAAGGCAAACCCAAATATTGGAGCTGACCTGTGGAGCTCACTCTGTTTCATATGTCATATTTTTAACAACCATTTAAAAATAAAATTTAGGGTAAAAAATATACTATAACTATGATAGAAGGATTTTATTGCAGAAGCTCACAGTGAATTCCTAATGTTTCTTACATATTAATTGCTATAACTCATGTATGTTGGAATCACTAAAATATTTTAAATTTATGCAAGTCAAATGTTCCTATCAATGGCCTTTTGATGAGGCTAAGTGGATGAATTTTGGGACATTTGTATCCTATCTATCTCATTCTGGTTTCTAAAACTACCAATTTGTTTTACATTTTGCTATAGGCAGTGTCTTGAAATTCTGTATTTTGATTGAATTTGCTCTCTGATCACAATTGCATTTTTGTTTATTTGCTTTTAAATTTCTTTTCCCATCAGAGGGAAATTGCTTTCCAGAATGGGATGGACTCATTTGTTGGCCCAGAGGAAAAGTGGGGAAAATATCAGCTGTCCCATGCCCTTCTTATATTTATGACTTCAATCATAAAGGTACTGAGTTTTCCTGAAATGGGTAATTGGGAATAAAAATTTCTCTTTCTTTCCTTTCTTCTTCTTCTTCTTCTTCTTTTTTTTTTTTTTAAGATTTTATTTATTATTTTTAGAGAGAGGGGAAGGGAGGGAGGCAGAGAGGGAGAGAGGTATCAATGTATGGTTGCCTTTCACCTGCCTCCAGCTACGGACCTGGCTGGAGACCTGGCTGGAGACCTGGCTGGAGACCTGGTTATGTGCCCTGACTGGGGAGTCGAACCAGTGACCTTTGGGTTCACAGGCTGGTGCCTTATCCACTGTGCCACCAGCCAGGGCCCTCTTTCTTTCTTTCTTTCTTTCTTTCTTTCTTTCTTTCTTTCTTTCTTTCTTTCTTTCTTTCTTTCTTTCTTTCCTTCCTTCCTTCCTTCCTTCCTTCCTTCCTTCCTTCCTTCCTTCCTTCCTTCCTTTCTTCCTTCCTTCCTTCCTTCTTTTTTTCTTTTTAATGGGCTCTAAGGTACCTGAGCAATCTCACTGTTTTTCCTCATGTCTTCACAGGCATTGCTTTCCGACACTGTAACCCCAATGGAACATGGGATTTTATGCACGGTTTAAATAAAACCTGGGCTAATTATTCAGACTGCCTTCGCTTCCTTCAGCCAGATATCAGCATGGGAAAGGTAGTGGTAATTTTGCATTTGTGACCCCCTAAGGGAAAGTGAAATAATGATTTTTATGCAATTTTTGATCATCAATCATTATATGTAAAAGCCCTTTTATTCTATACACAAAGATCATAAAAGATAAAAGCAAGGTAGGGATCTTTTTTAGATACCTGGTTTGGACCTGAAACATTCTGCTATTTTCTTTAGGTTAGAGTTACCTGGCTGAGACATATATATATATATATATATTTAGAAATGTGTGTCTCTTTGTGTATTGTTGTATTACATTATGTTTACGTTATATTATATTATATATAAAGATTTAAGTAAGTAATCAGCAACATGATTCCTGCTTTCTTTTGATTACCTGTATGTGGCTGCTTCTCCTCTCATTCTATATTCTAGGAAAAGTTTTGTATTTTAGAGATGGATTTCCCCCTCCTAAGATTTGTTGTTAGTTGATTTCATTAGTATGTGAAAGACTAAAGTTGTAAAATTAAAGAGGAACAAGGGTCATCCTCTCGGTCTCCCAGCATAAGACCTTAATTTTATACACACGAGTTAACTCAGAACCAGAGATTAAGTGTTGGTCAAAGTTACATGCTCACTGATGGCAGGGTCTAAAGCAGAGCTCTGATGTACAAATTCCTTATCAGTGCTGTTTCTTAGATAGTAATCATAAGTCAACTCCTAGACAGTTACTTTTAAGTTAAATGTAGTGCTTTAAGAGTCATGTGTTAACTATCACTCAGACCATGTGAGTAGAAAGCATGCTGACATATACATTTGATGATAGGAGTGAACATGTTAAATTGGACCATAAATGATTTTTATGAGGACCCTGAGAAAAGTCATGATACATAAACTCTTCCACCTTAGATATTTTTCTTTATGCCTGATGATTTTTTAGGGGGTGAGAGGGTGAGAAATGGTAAGTTAAAGATTTCTTTGATTTTTAATTAATAGAACTTTGTAACTTTTTTCTTTTCCAACATAAAGCATTGCCACCTAAATAAGCTCTTCAGTAAGTTGCTAGAAGATCTTCAGTTTGTATTTTTCATTGTTGACAAACTTCTTAGATAAAATCAGTCAATGTGAGATTGCTATATACTCTACAATTGAACTAAAACTAGCAATGACAGTATAAAATGCTTTAAAATTATTTCAATTCCATTGACACAAATAAGCATTCATAATATTTAGTATACTGTGTGATGAAGTTATAGGTGTGTTTAATGATGACAAATGCAAGTCTTTCACAGGTTTTAAATGGTCTTTAAATTTAAATCATGGTTTTATTTACATTGAACTTTAATTT
The DNA here is from genome assembly GCA_004026585.1 of Noctilio leporinus. Lineage (NCBI taxonomy): Eukaryota > Metazoa > Chordata > Mammalia > Chiroptera > Noctilionidae > Noctilio > Noctilio leporinus. The sequence goes on from PVIW01001951.1 coordinate 22,458, forward strand.
TATGACCATTTTTTGGTGATATGATTCATTCTAAGAATAAAGATAGCTCAGAATGGTAATATACCCAAGATGTATACTACTTTATATAAAATGATTTAAAATGATTTAACTGAAAAATTTGAAGAATTTTGTTAGTATAAATAATTTTTGTCTCCTTAATAAAAATACAATGTTTCTGTTGTTTATAATGCTTAAGCAATAATTTGAGAAAACTTAGGAAAAGTAAATATCCTCTAATAAGAAAACTGAATATTTCCTGAACTTTTGTTTAGGGAAAAATATTACTTATGTATAAGATATTAATTATTAAGAGTTAAAAAGAAAAATTTTGTATAAGACACACAAAATAAAAAGTGCAAGCATTTAGAATAAATGCAACATCTTTGCAGGGGAACTAAGACTAAGAATTTTTAAATGTCCATGATTTTATTCTTTAAATCATTTCCATGTTGTTGGCTTGACAAAATGAAATAATTACTTTTAATAAGAAAGAAGGAAAAAATTTCTTATGACAGATCTGTAGGTTATTCAATTCTTTAGAGTATAATATCTAAAACACTAGCATACTGTATACATTACTAGAGTATATCTATTTCCTAAAGGCTATAGGCATATCTGGGAAGCTATTTAGTGATACATGTATATTAAAACACTTCAAGGGTTCTATCTTTGATCTTATAATCCTACTTCTAAGATTCAAGCATAAGGATTTGGAGTGGGGGTAGCTAAATGGATTTATTGCACCATTTAAAAAAGTTTGTATCTCAGATCAGCCTCGACCTCTGCAGAGTTAATAATTATTGTGGATATTTTGAAGAATTAAAATTTCCAAAGATGAACTAGTTAAATAAGGTCAAAATTTTTGTTAAAGGTTTGTGTCCTTGGGAAGTTCTTTTCTTACACATTTAATTGAAAAAAAAAAAAAGTGTTAAATGTATATAAGTTAGGGGTAAAGATGCTCAAAACAATAGGTGATGATTCACAGAAGTAGGAGGAAAAGAAATATGGGAAATACTAATAGTATTTCTTCCTGGTTGGAGAGAATTTGGCAATTTTTTTTTTCTATTTTGTATTTTACACATTATCCAAATATTTTCTGTAAAAAGTTGCAATGTTTTATTAACAGAAAACAATATGTAGTAACTGTTAAAAAGGAACAAACGGCAGTCTTCAGCTTCCAGTGTAGGAAGTTGGGACAGTAAGTGGAGTAAGATGCAAAATCAATGATTTGTAAAAAATGCATCGGTGAGCTAAGGACACCAGAAAATGCAAATGAAGCAAGTTCCAGAGAACTGCAAGCCCTTTCTAGGAGAGACCCCTCTGGGGTCTGCAACAGCGGGGAGCCACTGAGCCACAGAAAGGCAAAAACAGGATATAGCCAGACTTGCAAACCAACTTTTAACAGACAAGGGTTGGCATGAGGGCTTAGAATTCTAAGGGTTGGGTCCCACTCCCAGTGAGTTATCACCCACCAGCCAGTTGGCTCCCCTGGGGCCTCCACTGGGTGCCTGGGGGTGGCCTGGAGAACTTTCCCTGTGCGCACAGGGCTCACAGAGGGACCGGCAGCAGTTAGATAAGGCCTGGGACCCAGCAGAGGCTGAGAGGCCTGTCTGAGGCACATGGAGCCCCCAGGAGGTGCATAGCTGTCACAGTCCACAGGCTAGGGAAGGGCTGGAAACCCCATGATGCACGTATCTCGTTGAGTGGGAGGCAGCAGCCTGACCAGAAGAGCTGAGAGGCACGTTCCCGGGCACAGAGGCCTTCATCCAAAGCAGGCAGTGCCTCTCAGAGGGCTGGGGCCTGGCAGGAGGGTGTTGGGTCTCGGCTACACAAAGCCCAGGGAAGAGCACAGTGACACCCCCCCCACTTCATAAGCTGGTGGATGGTTCATAAAGCAGTTATTTGGTGTCTTGAAGTGTCAGATGGACTAAAACCCACATAATGGTCACCAGAGGCTGCTGCTGAAATAGATGTCTTGATGTTGCTCTCAAAACCCAAAACCAGGGTAAAGGAATCATAAACAAAACAAAACAAAAACTACAGTAAAGCCCAACTCCAGTTTAAGAACAGAGTAATCCAGCCACCCCACCAAGAAGCCTGATCCAAGGAATGACATGTACTTTTCTGCCTGTTAGTATGACATACTCAGTCCCTGCTATTATTTTTTTTACCTGCAATGCCTGGAGTATCACAAAAAATGACAAGGCATAGAATCCAAAATTTAGAGTAAAAGTAACAGCAGAAAGAAACAGATGATCTAGATGTTCAAATTGACAGATAAGGACTTAAGATACTATAGTAACTATTATAAACATGTTAGATGAATTAGTGAAATGAATGCATAAAACCGATGGGAAAATTAGCAATAAGAAAAGGACCACCTTGATACATGAAACAACTTCAATGGATTTTGAGGTTATTATTTTGAGTGAAAAAAGACATTCTCAAAATGTCACATACGGTATGTATGATTCCACTTAGAGAACATTTATGAAATTATAAAATTGTAGAGATAGAAAATAGATTAATGGTGACCAGGTGTTAGGGATGCAGGGGAGGAAGAGGAGGGTGAAGGGGCAGGACATGAGAGATCTTTGTGGTGACAGAATAGCTTTTTGTCTTGATTGCAATGATGGTTATAAAAATGTACACATATGTTAAAATGCCATAGAACTATAAACACACTAATTGCACCAATGCCAAAGTTTAGACTTTGATATTTTAGTATAATGACATTACATGTAACCACTAGAAGATACTGGGTGAAGGGTCCATGGGACCTTACTATTTTCCCACTTGTCACTTTATTATTTTAAAATCTAAAAAAATTAAAAAGGAAGGAATCATTGATTCATGCAATCTCACTGAGTTTCAAATCAGCATGTTGACAAAAGAGTATATATTACATAATTCTAAGAACTCCAAGAACAATCAAGAAGTAAATGAAATACATGAATAAGCAGAACTAATTTGTGGTGACAGAAATAGGAACAGGATTTAGCTGGGGGTGGATAGTGGGTGGTTTTTTGACTTGCAAGGGGCACAACGAACTTGGTTTGTCAAAACCCATCTAAGACATTTAAAATTAGTACATTTTAGCTTATGTAAATCATAGCTCAATAACAAAGTTAAGGAAAGCTAGAAATAATATATCAAAAATGGCATGTTCTTCTTACCAGTTTTCTCTTAAAATAGTCCTATAACATGTTTTATTTACTCCATATATCATGTCAGATTTTTAATTCCAATTAGTTAAAATGAACAGCACAAAAATATATGAAGTAAATATTGCAACATGTAATTTGACTTCACTTAGGCAAAAAGAAATGCCAAATATCATTATTACGGCTTCAGCTGTGACATGAATTTAGGAAATAAAAGGGAGATCAAAAGAATAACCTATAGTATTATTTAAATGTGATAACACATGACCTTACTTTAACCTGGTAAAAGCATGATTTTTAAGTTTATCTGTATCTAGTGATTTGTTCAAACCTGCTTTTCTAATTAAACCTCTTTGCTCACAGCAAGAATTCTTCGAACGCCTCTATGTCATGTACACCATTGGCTATTCCATTTCCTTTGGTTCTCTGGCTGTGGCTATTCTGATCATTGGTTATTTCAGGTGAGCAATTCCCATGCATATTTTTATTCACAGATGACACAGATGTCTCACAATTTGTGTCCTCAAATATTTTTCCCACCACAAGTTTTTCAACTCAGCCTAGTGTTATTATATTACTTGACTTTGACAATTTACTTTTTTTTACAAAAAATTTCAGGGCTCTTTGTTTAAACTCTTAAAGTATCAAAGCAGCATGACACCATTAAGCCAATAGATCTGCATTGCCGTGTATTTGTTTGTGAAGTGATGCAGAACAGGATTGAATGAGTTACATACAATTTCATTACTGATGTGAAGGCTTATATCCCTTTTCCCGTGATTTTGGTGACATTGGACAGAAATTCATTTTAAATCTCCCAAATTATTTGATGTCATATATCAAGAAATAGTACTTATTACACATATTGTGGTTTATTTTTGTATACTTATTTGTCCAAATGAATCCAACTTAATCTAAATCAATACAAACTTTCAATCATCAATAAGGAGATAAAACAGTGGACAACATACATAGGCTATAGACGCTCACTATATTGGCAAGTGGTTTGTGACGCCAGTGACTGAGGAAACCATTAGTGCACAGCTTGAAAAGTGTTGTAGTCCAGTTGGTGTGTAGTCATTTGGGAGGACAGAGGAAGGAAGTGAAAAAAGACCTCTCAAAGAAGTGAACTCTCAAATAATACACTTGTACAAATAAGATTGAACCAAAAGGGGAAACTAGGGGAGAGGGTTCTAAACCTCAGTTTAGATCCAGAAAAAGCATAGAATATTTGGGAATTCAGAATTTTGGTTTAGATTAAGTGATGGGCATTGAGAGATAGGTGAGCTGGGTTAAGAAGGTATTTTGGTGTTGATGGAAGCCAAGTTATGCTGCACACCAGAAAAGTGGTATACATACCCTAGAGAGAAACTGACCCATTAAATGATTATTAAATAAAACATTGTTAGTACTGTAATGCCAGTTTCTATTGTATAAATGGCTTTGGGAACACCAAGGAGTCAGTCCAAAACCGACAAATGAGAAGAACTTCCCAGAACTGAAATGTGAGGTGATGTTGAGTGATGAGAAGAACTTAAGCGCATTCCAAAGGCCGAGAACAGAATGGGCCAAAGTCAGAAGCACAAAGTGGAGTACAGCTGGGGAACATAGAAGAGTCCTACTTCAGATACAGCACATGAGTGTAGGGATGACTGGCTCTATAGGAATGTCTAGAAAGAGAGTAGATTTTTGTGGCCCTAGGTCTTACAGGCCCTTGTCAAGGGTTTTGAATTTTGCTTTCTGAAAGTGGGTAACAGACAGACAATGAAGTTTTAAGTAGAAAGGTAACACAACCACAACTGTGAGATTACAACGGGATTTTTGTGAAATTGACTTGGCAAATATTATCCCTTTTTAGAGACCAGGAAATTGAAGCTCTGTCCAAGGTAATAGGTGGTCCAGCTGGAAACAGAACGTTCATTTTCTGACTCCTAACCAGCAGTCATTCCATTATACCAAGCTTAGCTGTGCCCAGTCAAAATAATGCACAAGTATTTATGAGAAAAATAAAATTTCAGGAGGATACACATGACGAATAATTCTTTGATTTGCATAATAATTCATCACAGTATTTAACAGTGGATTTTTTCTTCATAATTATTTTATATGTAATTGCTATACTATACAGAAAATATTATACAAGAATTTCAGAAATTCTTCTGTTTCACAAAACAAAAATCTCCTTTACTAAGCTAGCAAATAGTGTTGAGTCTCTGAAAAATCAAAACTCACTATATACTTTGATGGCACTATTCACAGCAAATAATTGCCATGTACACAGATATAATAAAGTATCTGAACAAGTACTACTTACTTGTTAAGACACTCCCAATAAAGAGTCAATCTGAGAGGCTGAGCTGGGCACAATGGGTATAAATATAGGTCCCTAACATATTAACATGTCATGCTTTCAAAATACCTAAATTTAGCTTATTTTTAAAAAGATTTTATTTATTATTTCCAGAGAGAGGGGAAGGGAGAGAGGCAGAGAAAGAGAGAGATACCAATGTATGGTAGCCTTTCACCTGTCTCCAGCTAGTGACCTGGCTGGAGACCTGGCTTGCATGCAACCTGGTTATGTACCCTGGCTGGGAATCGAACCAGCAACCTTTAGGTTCGTAAGCTTATACCTTATCCACTGTGTTACCAGCCAGGGCTAAATTTAGCTTATTTTTATCTGATCTCTGCATTCGATATTATAAATTAGAAGAATAGGTTATTGGATTAAAAATTTTCTTACTCCCTTACACTTGGGTACTTTATCTTCTGGGAGAAAGGTAGTATTAGGAAATTGTGTTTTCTCACAGTCAAGCAATGGTAGAGCTGGGCCTTTAGAGGAAATAATCCAGCCCTTTTCCTAGAGGGTTTTTTTTTTTCCATCAAACTTGTAGAAAAACTTATTTTTGGAGTCAGCTTTCTGTACTGGAAATTAATATTACTATCACATACTAAGTATATTACTAATTTAATTTGTACCTATGACCCTTTTATAATTCCAAAGCATTTTATGTTAAAATAAACTTGTTTACCCTCCATCATGTCTAGAAAATAAATTATGTAATGCTATCACAATATCTTGCTTTTTCTTATAGAGAATGTATTGAAAATGTGAAAGTTATAACCTTGTTTATCATTGTTTAAGGAGTTCTCCATGAACCAACATTCATTACAACATAATGCTGTAGTATTAGTTAGTATAATTTTTAACACTGCAAAATCTGGATGGACATGGTAGCAGATAAGGATAAATTAGAAATTAATTCCCAAAAAGTCACATTTTAGTTTTTGATCCCAGTTGCTTCTATTGAAAATATATGACAATGGGTTTCTGTCTTTATTCGGGTTTATTATATTTTCCTCCTCTGTTTTGGGTGGAGGTTGGGCTCATTTGTATATTTTCTTTGCCCATTTCTATTTTCACATAAATCTATGACCAATTACTCCTCTTCATAGACGGTTGCATTGCACTAGGAACTACATCCACCTGCACTTGTTCGCATCTTTCATGCTGAGAGCTGCAAGCATCTTTGTCAAGGACAGAGTGGTCCATGCTCACATAGGAGCAAAGGAGCTGCAGTCCCTGATGATGCAGGATGACCTGCAGAATTTCATAGGCGCGCCTTCTATGAACAAATCACAATATGTAAGCATTTTCACCATTTTCTCTCATTACTGATTTGTATAATATTACACATAAGTAAAATTTTACAGTCCACTAAATGCATATTAACTTGTTTTAGCTTACTTGATCTCTGGACTAACTGAAATAGATGATCAATTTGTATACTGATACTATCTCAGCTCTGTACTGAAATCTCCTATCTAATCACTTATTCAAGAACATTCTGGAATGGAAACTGCAAAAAGCACACAATTGGAATGGCATTTGATGTATGGCCCATATCAAACTATCACCACTTTCAAAACTGGAAACTTGGAATTTAAAAGCCTGTGACACTTAGTTACTTTACTGTAGACATACAGACTTGTTTCAACATAATAGTCCATGGTACTTGATTCTGCTGTTAAATATCCCGATGTTATTTACTGAATAGAATCAGCCAATATTTCAGTTAATTAGATCCTTAAAACAATATATCTGGAAATTAATAATGGTAGATTAATTACCTTGTTGGTTCGAATCAATGCCCTCTCTGTGTCTTTGCACTTTGCCTTATAGCTTTGTATTCCATTGGTGACTCTGATTCTAGACTGGCTTTGTGACTTGTTTTAACACAACACAACCAAGTGGAGGTGGTGGTGTGCCAGTTGAGGGCAGAACTTTCTAAGCAAGCCTAGACAACCAAGATCAGCTAAGCTGGTCCAGATCGGCTTAGCACGATCACCCACTCAATCATTAGAGTCCTAAGATGTGTTGTTTTAAGTTATTAACTTTTAGGGCCTAAAAAGCCAGAATAAAATGAATTTATGGTAGAATGATGAATAATGTTTTCTTCTTTACGCTTTTCTGTACTTTTCTAATTTTCTCTAATGATCACGGGTACTTTTTATAAACAGGAAAAATTAAGGAAAAGTGATTTTTAAAATAATTTCTAAAGAAAAAAATCTTATTCAAAAAATACAATCAAACTTACTATCTTAAAAAAGAACATACATGGGGGGACCAAAAAACCTGGAATTATCTTCTGGAGGGCAGGCTCTTTGTAGTACAAGCTTCCTCAGCTAGATGATTGCTCTAGGAACCCATCTGTATCAGCGTACCAGCTGGCGTAGTTGTGAGAGGCTGTGTTCAGCTTCAGTGAATTTTTTTGAAGACTTTTTCAATGTGTTTGCACATTTCATAATGGATGATTTACAAGCACACCTGCCCACACCACTCTGAGTGTTCAGCAGTTCTTGATGAAAAACTGCAAGACCCCCATGCCCCACCCTCTCTATTCATCTGATCTCACCCAGAGCAACTTTAGTTTTGTTTTCCCCAATGAAAGAAGTCCTCAAAGGACACGATTTGCCAATGTGGAAAGGGTGAAACAAAAAATGGCAGAAGCACTAAAAGGCATCATAATTGATGAGTTCAAGAACTGTTTTGAGCTGTGGAAAAAATATCTCGATGGGTGTATTGTATCAAATGGAGGGTATTTTGCAGGTGACAAAAGAGTAAACATGTAAGAATATAAATACACAATTTTTTTTTAAAGATTTTATTTCACTATTTTCAGAAAGAGGGGAAGGGAGAGAGGCAGAGAGGGAAAGAGACATCAATGTATTGTTGCCTTTCACCTGCCTCCAGCCACCGACCTGATTGGGGACCTGGTTTGCAACCTGGTTATGTGCCCTGGCTGGGGAATCGAACCTGTGACCTTTGGGTTTGCAGGCCGGCGCCTTAACCACTGTGCTACCAGCCAGGGCTAAATACACGATTTTTAATAAAAAGTTCCATTCTTTGGGTTCCTCCTTATGCATGCATATATGCATAGCCCATGAGCACAGACAACTGTGTGGTGAAGCTAGGGTCGTTGGGATTTGGGTGGAGGGGGGCAAAAAGTGGGAAAATGGGAGATATTTGTAATAGTGTCAATAATAGAAACAACACGATGTTAAAATAATTTTGTTGTAGTTTCAATAATCTTGGCCTTGGTATGTTCAAGAGACAGATTATAATAAGGAAAATGAAGAGTTGCTTTTGGGTCATCAAATGTTGGCATTCAAAAGAATTAGGAGTTCTAATATGACACAATTCTGGTTTATTTGTAACAGATTGGGTGCAAGATCGCTGTTGTGATGTTTATTTACTTCTTGGCTACAAACTACTATTGGATCTTGGTGGAAGGTCTCTACCTGCATAGTCTAATCTTTGTGGCTTTCTTTTCCGACACCAAATACCTGTGGGGCTTCACCTTGATAGGCTGGGGTAAGGACATTATGTCTGTTTTTCTTTGAAACTGCATGACAGATTTTAGGGCTTCCTGCCTTGCCTGTCATTAAGATCCATTCAGCCATTTCCCTGAAGTAACCCCTCCTCATCTTATCTTTATCCCTCCTTCTTCCTCTTCCATTGTTCATTGAGGAAAATGAAAAGAGCTCTATAATCCTCCCAGTGGCAACAAACTTTTCATGGTTAATTTACGGCTTATGTTCTTAGGCCAGATGCTTGAGAGGAATTTTTGGTGGAAACCTAAGAGAACATATTGTTTGCCATACACATTCAGAACTACTCTATTCCTATCTTAAGCCGATGATGTGATTTAGCAATACTTTCATCCTAAAAATTATGATTTTTGAATTTCTAAGCTAAAATGGATCATTGTTGATCTGTGTTTCTATGTTGTCTGATGGAAATGCCAGAAAGGATGTTCTGGCATTGCATTGCAATATATCACAATGCAAGTTTCAAAATTATCATATAGATTTATTGTGTCTTTTGGACAGAAGTAATTCAGATTCCTTTTGGGAAAAATAATGTTAAAAAAAAAAAAGATATTCAGCTTACATTCAAAAATGCCTTATCAGACTTAAAGGGATTACTGGGCTAGGCACAAATGCAACATGATATGGAGAAAAGGATGTTGTTATAATTTAAGAAAAGTTAACATTCATATGTGGTTAATATTATGTTTCAAGATTAGCAATTGCATGTTGCAATTGCTACTGCAGTATTAAATTATGAGGTACTCAGTGTAGGAAAAAAAATTACCTAAGTGGCTCAAGATCAAATGTGAAGGTTTCTTCCCCCTCTCTAAAATAAAAATATTTCTTGGCCCATTTTATCTTCAAGTGAAAATTACATCTGGGTACCTGCATAATTACTAGATGCTGGTAAAGTGTTAACAGAAAGTTTATCAATAAATTTTAAATTACATTTTATGTATTTTTTGGATTTTAACAGCACTGGTCACACTTGTAATAAATTTTTTCCCATTTATTTATTTATTTTCATTTATTTATTGGTTTGATAACTCACTTCCTTGTGACATCTTAATTTTCCATTTATTTTTTTATTGGTTTGATAATTAACTTCGTTGTGAAATCTTATTTGGGCTGTATCAGTCAATTCTTTCCCTTGTTATAGTCAGATGTTTGTTTCAACTAGTTTTCAAATTTTTCTGTGAAAAAGAGAATAAAAAAAAACAGCCCAGTGAGATTCTATGTAAGTACGAATTTCTTACTTTTTTTTCTTTGCAACTTTTATTAATTTGTCCACAAAAATTTTGGCACAGTAATGAAAACTACTATAATAGGTAAGCATCATTCCTTGAAATCATTTTACCAAATGGCTTAAAAACTTCCATGAAAGCAAGTAGGATTTACATGCAAGCTCACTTTACAAAGACATTTTACGTGCGACATTATGTTCACTTAACCATAATCTAAAACACTGATAACCAACCTTTATGGAGTTAAGATTCTATTTTCTGACTCCCTCTGTTTTAAACTCCATCATTTTTTAAAAAAGTAAATGCTCCAGTCTAGGGCATTTATAATTAAAAGAAGAGTAATATTCTTTGAAGAACATCTCTCTGCTACTCAAGCACATCTATTTAACGAAATAAGTATGTTTGATTAATAGGCTATTTTCCCCTCATCTGAATACTGAGAGCTTGGCTTTAAAACCTCTTTATTTTTTACTCTTTTTTCCAAATTCCTATGAGAAAAATAATGATCAAAACAGTACAACTGCTTTGCCAGTCTCCTTTGCTAGAATAATCCCTACTTTCTTTCAATGATATGATTTATTGGCTTCCCTAGAGAAGAGAGCTTACTAGGATTCCTTTGTTATTCATTTGGACCCAATCATTATAACTTTCAGCTGCTCCAGCTGGGCATGGAGTTACATTATTTATGTTGACTTTGCTGATTTTTAACAATTAGTTGGAAGGGAAGGAAATGACAATCTAAAGAAGATCAGATACCACATCTGACAATTGGTAAATTGAAGGCAAACACTTAAAATTGCTATTTTTTACACATTTTTATTACATAATAAGATATATATTGAGGAATGAAGGCAAATACTGATGATGACTATGTTTTTTCCCTTTCTGCCAGCCTTATTCTTCATTTTTCTCATCTCTGCCTTGATTTTCTCCTAAGTATGGAGCTTCAGTCTTGGTTCCATTTTGTTCTTTTAACTACACATTTAAAAAATATACTTAGTTCTATATTTAAAGGATGTCAGTCGGTCTTTTTTCTTTATTCTTATTGAAAGTAATTTACCTCTATATGGGCAGCCATTTTTTTTAATTTTTAAAAAGATTTTATTCATTTATTTTTAAAGAGAGGGAAAGGAGGGAGAAAGGGATAGACATATTGATGTGAGAGAAAAACATCAATCAGTTGCCTCTCACACCTATCAGACTGGGTACTGAACTCACAGCCCAGGCATGTGCCCTGATTGGGGCTGGAACCGGTGACCTCTCACTCAGCACAATGAAGCCCAACCAGCTGAGCCACATGGGTCAGGGCTCAGGAATCATTTTTAGTTTTCAACTGTCAGATGAAATGTCAGAATGTACATATTATATGAAAGTGCCTTTTCTGGTTATACCATGTAGTCATAGGCCTATTGCCAAGCTTTCATGTAGAATATTTTCATGTTCTGTATCCTCTGAAAATAATCAAGAGAAGGTGCTATATTTTCATTTTTATTACCTCTGTATAGAATGAGCTCAGTCCTGTAAATGCTATTTTATTATCCATTTTGCAGTAAATATAATTGAAATGAGATATGTGGAGAGTCCCACACATAAGCATGTAGCCTGACCATTTAGGTTATTTTATTTTCATTTGCCTGTTCTGATGATATATATTATATTCTAAATATTTAATTTATAAAATCCATTTAGCCATAGCCAGGTAGCTCTGTTAGTTAGAGCATTGTTCTAACATACCAGGGTTGTGGGTTCGATCCCCCATCAGGGCATATACAAAAGGCAACCAATGAATACATAAATAAGTGGAACAACAAATTGATGTCCCCTTTTTCTCTCCCTTCCTCTTGCTCTAAAAATAAAATCAATAAATTAAAAATACCTGTTTATACAATTATTTTGATAGTCAATATAACACCTTTACATAATTAAGAATCTTGTTGGTTTCAAACATAACTTTTAAGAGAAAAATGACCTCTCTTCCCCTATGATTTTAATATCTTTATTAATTCTACTGAAGGCTACCTTACAGTAAAAGTTATGTATATTAACCATTATAGTCAGTAAAATATCTATATTTTGGCTCTACCTTATAAAAGATAAAGAATGGTGCTCTCTGTTTATCACTCTTTCCATTCTTTTATGATGTAATTTTGGGTTTTACTCAGTCCTTTAAAATGATATACTAGATTACCTCTGTAAATGAAAGTAAATGGTAGCCAACTTTAGATTCACATTTGTAACAATGATGTAGATTTATCTCTGTGGATTTACTTGGTTTCAAGATTCCATTCCCTTTTTACCTATTTGATTTTCTATAGTTTCTGCACAATGGCAATACTTAATTCAGTAAACATTTGCTTTTTCATTGTAGCTCTTCTGTTTCAGATTGATCCTTTTTTATAATACCTTGTTCTATTCTTCAAGAACATTTTGTGGTCCAATTATGATTAAATTTTTAAAAAGATTTCTTTTTTCCTACAATAATTTTATCACAGGAGGAGATTACTTTTCTACAGTTTCATAGATAGACACTCTTCTTTGTAACAACAGGAGACTTTCAAAGGCTCTGCCATTTTCCTGATGGAGAGATGCATTTATTCATTATTGGCTTAGAGTCCCAAGAGAACAATTCTGCCAAAAGTGTATAGAGGGACTTCTAGGTTCCCTAAAGAATGGACCAGCAGGTGATGGTTTGCAGCATCATGCCATGAATAGTGGGGGACCTGGAGGTGCAGCCTGGAGCTTCATATCTGGGCAGTTGATATAGATTGGATTCCCAGGGGGTATCCAAGTTTCTTGTTTCTAAGACATTGTATGTCTGAAGCAAATCTAGGAGTCCCCATGTCATGAATCAGTCACTCATTTTTAGAATGAACTCTACGATCAATCTGTTACTTCATAAGATACTAATAGCACCGTGGGATTAGAGTAAGGTTGAAGAAGGGCTCTGTGAAGCCTCTGAAATGTTTAAATCAAGATGAAACTACATAGACCAAGATGAAGAGACACTATTCTCCCTCTTTGGCTTCAAAGCATCTCTGTTTTTTGCTGTGGGCTGCTGTATACATTTTTATTTGAAGACAGGGTCTGATTGCTAAAGCACTTTTTACTATTAGTTCAAACCTTCATTTTAAAGGAGAATGCTAATGGAGCCACACCAGAACCCAAGTCTATTTATTCTTAGACCAGAGATTGCCTCCTTCTCAAAGTCAGTTATTTATACTGATATATTTTATGAAAATAACTCAGCTCTTAAGGTAAATATTTAAATTTCATTAAATTAATATTTTAATTTAAAATAGTGTCTGAGTTTCAAATATTTTTTTTCTATACTTATGCATTCTCGGTTACATAAGAATGGGACGCTAAGGTTGGTGATCAAAAAGATCTCAAAGAACCCAAAAGTGGTTTCTGTTCTTTATTCTTCCATGGTTGTCTTGATGCTCATCTTGTGAACAAGAGTTTCCAAAAGAATGAGAAAAGCAATTTTTATTAAGACATTGTGCCTGATGGCTAGCTTCTAGTGAAGATGGAGGCATAGGTAGACTTGCGTCGCCTCCTTGGACAACCATAGAAAGAATTACAACCAGACCTCAAAAACAAATAACAACCAGGACCTTCAGAAAATTGAGCTATTTGGAAGTCCAACAACTTATGATTTAAAGAAACAATATTCATATAGACAGGTGGGAGGAACAGAGGCATGGAGCAGGGTAGGGAGGTGGTATGGCTCAGACAAGTGGGTGGTGATGGCAGTGGTGGTGGCAGTGGAGTGGACAGTCCCACATTCAAATGTAGTAGATTACAGTCAGGAGGGAAATCCTAGGAGTGAATGGTCCTAGCCCCAGGCCAAATTGTACAGCTCAGGGTTCCAGCACCATGAAGATAAACCCCTACTGCCTCTGGCTATAAAAATCAGTTGGGGTTGGGGCAGCAAAAGAAACTGCTGGATTTTTGTGGCTTAAAGGGGCTGCATAGTCTTGGAATGTATGCAAACCCCAGGACTGCAAATGGAAGGGTGCCCATTGCATCCAGGAAATGGGTGAAGTGACTGCAAATAGGGCAAGTGATGGGCAAATCACTAGAAGCTGGGGAGCCTCTCATCATAAACAGAGCCACGAAGTGGTGAAGTGAGTGGCCCTGCCTTGGTAATACCTAAGGCTCTACCCCACACAATTTACAGATAACTTTGCTACATAGTCCAAGTTGCTAAGACAGGGGGTCAAAGCAGCTCCACCTAATACACAGACACAAACACAGGGGGGCTGCCAAATTGAGGAGCAAAGAAATATGACTCAAAGGAAAGAACAGAACAAAACCCCAGAGAAAGAACTAAGTTAAATGGACATAGCCAATCTATCAGATGCAGAATTCAAAACACTGGTGATAAGGATGCTCAGAGAACTCAGAATACAGCAAAAAAATAGAAGAAGAAATGTAGGCTACTCAAAGTGAAATAAAGAAAAATATACAGGGTGCCCATGATAAAGTAGGAAAATTTTAGTAAAACAAACCACCTACCACAGAAGTGTTATATATTGAAACAAATTTATTCTTATATGTAAATACATAAACACAGTCATTATTTTTTAAATTGTTCAAAAAAGTCTCTATTTGCTGAAATAATAGACTCAATTCGACTTCGGAATCTTGAACATGCTTTAATTAACTTTTCTTTATCTGTAGGGACATCATAATGTTTTCAATTTTAGCTTTAATATCCTCTTTATTGAAATGAGATTGTTTATTAACTTCTCTCTCACAAATGCTGCATGTGTAATCATCTAAAGGAATGATTGGCGAACTAGGTGGCCAGATTTCCTTTGATCAGAATTCAGGAACACTGACACTGAGAAATTCTTGTACCTTTTTTGCATTATATGCTGGTGTACCATCTTGTTGGAAGAGAAAATGTTGTCCATTTGCGACTTGTTTCATCCATGGTACAACTACTTCTCTCAGAACATCAAGGTAAATATCAGCAGTCACCTTCAAGCCTTGTGGAAACAAATGTGGGGTCATGATATCTCCTTCATTGCTGACAACACCTAATACCATCACTATAGCAGGAAAATTTGTTTTTATGACAATTGGGACTTCATTAAGATTCTCACAGAGCTACTTGTTTCTGTTGACTCTTGTCCTGCTGAGAATTCTTTTCCTCAGAGAGGAAAATCAGAGGGTTTTATTATTTTGGATGTTTCAATTTTGTTAGCAATGTCCTTGCTTTTTCAACGTGCCTTTCCTTTGTCTGCTGTGTTATAAACTGGCTTCTTCTAAGAACATATGATCTGTATCTGATATCTTCAGCAATGATCTTGTGAACTGTTGCATCTGACATCTGCAATTCTCTTGCTATATAGTGCATTGACTTTCCTGGATCTTCATTGATCATCTCCTGGATTCTGTGTACAATATCTGGACTCGTGCAATCTTTGTGTACCTTACACATTTTCCATGTTGTTGTGGCAACATCAGGATCCGCATTATACACCTTCTTCACATTGTAAATTGTACATAAAGGGATGTTATTGAAGTCTGCAATTTCCTTAGCAGTTCGCCCTACATGTGGTCTGGAAATCATGGTTGCTCTAATATCATATTCCTTCAACATGATGGTTGCTGTCAGAATTTAATACTTTATATCTGAAACAATGATGTTAAGTCATAACCTTAGAAACATAGTTTTTCAAAATTAATAGGAAACACATGAAATAAGAATATGAAAGTTATTGCCCTGTATACAGGGAACCAATAGTGAAGGGAAGGAAGCCAGGATTCAAATCAATGATTTGGAACAAAAGAAAAAATAAAGACTCATCCAGAATAGAAGGAAGAAACAAGAATGCAATAAAATGAGGAGAGGCTTAGGAACCTCTGGGACAACTTTAAACATACCAATATCCAAGTCATAGGGGTACCAGAAGAAGAAAAGGAAGAGCAAGCAATTGAAAACTTATTTGAAAAAATAATGAAAGAAAACTTCTTTAATTTGTCAAAGGAAATAGACATGTTAAGTCCAGGAAGCACAGAGTCCCAAAAAATTTGGACCCAAAGAGGACCACACCAAGACACTTTGTAATTAAAATGCCAAATATTAAAGATAAAGAGAGAATCTTAAAAGCCACAAGAGAAAGGCAGAGTTACCTACACAAGAGTTCTCATAAGTCAATCAGCTGATTTCTCAAAAGAAACTTTGGGCAAAAAGGGGCTGGCAGGAAGTATTCAAAGTGATGGAAAGCAAGGACCTACAACCAAGATTACTCTATCCAAAAAGCTATCATTTAGGATGGAAGGGCAAATAAAGTGCTTCCTAAACAAGGTAAAGATAAAGGAATTTATCATCACCAAGCCATTATTACATGAAATGATAAAGTAACTTTTTAAGAAAAAGAAGATCAAAACTGTGAACAATAAAATGACAACAAACTCACAACTGTCAACAACTGAATTAAAACATACTAATAAAACAAAATCAAAGCAAACAACCAGAACAAGAACAGAATCATTTGGAGGGTTATCAGATGGGAGGGGGAAGGGGAAATGGTACAGGGATCAAGGAGCATAATTGGTAGGAAAAAAAATAGACAAGGAGATGTTAAAAATAGTATAGGAAAGGGAGAAGCCAAAGAATTGACACTCATGACCCATGGACATGAACTAATGGTGGGGGGCATTACTGGAGGGAACAGGGGTACTAGGAGGAGGGGGACAAAAGGGAAAAATTGGGACAATTGTAACTGCATAATCAATAAAATATACTTTAAAAAGACATGGTACCTGATATATTTATTCTAATGATCATCTAGAATATAATTCTAACTCAAGTACTTTTAATCAGTACCTGTAGAATATCAGTCATGAAATTGATCAGGAGATTGTAAAGGAAAGAGAAGATAAAGACCTGCAAATGAGAGAAAGTGGCAACTTTGCTCAAAGGAAGATAGCCTTTAAAGATAGCCAAGGCAGCAGAACAGCAAAGAGACCATGTCAGGACTTTTTTGAACTATGCTGTCAGAAGGAGCCATGCTGTGTCCATTACACGGTATCATTCTTGTTTTTCTTCATAAAAACTATTGATAACTAAAGTTGTATTACTAATTTCGCATCCTCTCTCTAATCCTTGAGAAACAAGGATTCTGTTTATCTGTTCATTATTTTATCTCCAGAGACTAGAATAGTCCTTGACACATAATAGACACTTAATAAATGTTTACTGGGTGTACGATTAGATGCTGGCTAGACAGGTAGACTAATGCATGGATGGCTAGATACATAGGGAGGTAGACAGACAGGATTTGTGAGCTGGACCTTTAGAAGTAATCAATCTATTTTTACAAAAACATTTCTTCTAGAGGATAGAATTCAAGCAGATATTTAAAAGTAAGAGTTATACACAAATAATAAAATGGGGGTATAGAATCATAAAATCAATAGCCTCACAGGCAGGTTGAGGTTAAATTCAATTAGGTAATTGCTGAGGAAACCTCTCTACTGTAGAGTACCACCTTATTTTCATGAACTTTTTTTCACCTGAATCATCTTCTTTGTTCACTTTTTTATTTTATTTTTTTGGTGAAGGAGTATCAGAAAAATTACAGATGTGTTGGTAAAAAATAAAGAATTTACTATCATGCTTAATAAAAATGTTCTCAAGTGAAAACTTTCTCTTGCCCTTTGTAAGATGCTTCCTAGATTCT
Source organism: Noctilio leporinus (assembly GCA_004026585.1). Classification (NCBI taxonomy): domain Eukaryota; kingdom Metazoa; phylum Chordata; class Mammalia; order Chiroptera; family Noctilionidae; genus Noctilio; species Noctilio leporinus. Next base: position 40,434 of record PVIW01001951.1, read on the forward strand.
GTAGGTTTTTTGTTTTTTCATTATGGTCTCTCTTATTTATTAAAGAAATCATCTTTATAAAGGCCACATAATGAAAATTATCCATCAAATCCCTTGGTCCCCTATTGCAAGGTTCCATAAAAGTTATGGTTTGTAATTTCTTTCTGTGATGTCAAAGTCTAATAGCTAGAGCATCAACTGAATAGTCAGCCTTTCCTGGGGGCAAAGGACTTGTAGAAGCTCAGCATAATAGATCTGACATTGCAACTCACAAGGTGTTTATCACTTATGAAGGACAAACTCATCACACTAACATAATGACCACCCTTTGCTAAGCTTTTGATGCTTGTAAATGCGTCTGTCTTGAGGCAATATGAACAAAAATAACAACAAAAAGAGAAGGGGCTTACCTGATCAAAACTTTCTGATTCTGGAACTTGCAGAATAACCTTGCTATACCTTCTATTTTTAGAAAGAAAACTTCTAATTTTTTGAAACAGCCTCCCTGCAGCTCCTCATGAGTCCCTTTGGTTGCTCCACTCTGTCTTGAAACCATGTGGTGGGCTGTCAATGAGCATGACAAGAGTCACACATGAATGCATCAACCACTGCCTGCTTTGGCCCAGGAACCTCACTCTGCCTGTATGGCCTGACCCTACAGCTCTCAAATGAAAACTGAACCAACCTTCATCTCTAGACTTTTGGGACCAAATAGCATCCCTATATTGGCTCATTTCTCAAGTGGACAAGATGAAAATGAGACTTTCTTGTTTACCTATTAGCATTTTTCATGTCTTTTATTTCCTCTCTCAAAGTTTAATAGTATATTTTTATGTGTGGTGAATATAAGACCAAAAATGCCTTCATTTAAAAAGAAACATGGCATCTGAATCCTTTTGTGATTGCAGGGTTCCCAGCAGTGTTTGTGGCCGCCTGGGCTGTGGCACGGGCGACTCTGGCAGATGCGAGGTGAGTAAAAAAGACACGGTAAAGAGAGAGCCTCAGGTTTTTCTGGGACTCAGACTTCCTGCTTGGAATTCACACCTGATTGCATTGCCCTTTGGGGATGTCATGTGGGAAATTACCTTGATGTAATGGTAGCTGCTGATACATTACCAGCAACCTAGCCATCCCAGAGGTCCTGGAATAAAAAGACTTAGTATATACATTAGGATGGTCAAACTCTATGACTTACGAAATCAGTTTGAAACAAGGGGAAACCTATGGGTAAGTTGACATACTTAGGATACGGTGCAAGCAGGTGGAAGGACCTGAGTCCTGGGGTAGGCAACATTCATAGCACCCTTCTTGTACTATCTGCCACATAGCTTTCAGCACTGGTGGTTAACAGCACCAGAGATGAGACCGCAACAACGGGACCCACAGACAGAAGGTGCTTGAGGCCAATGACACTCTTGGTATCTCAGAGAGATGCAGGTACAAGTGCCCTTTGCCATAGCGGTAGCTTTCCAGTTGGCCAGCTGAATGGCTCTGGGTTTTATTTGAGATACTTGGACATAGGATACGTAGGCAGGGGGTTCACCGGTCAGGGGCTGAATTAAGATGTCAAGAATATTAAGCATTTACTGTGTATCTGGGATATTTTGTGCTTCCTATACTTAGTGTATCATGAATATTTAGTGCCCAGTTGCTGCACATATATGTAATACCTATGCTTACCCTACATGTGCCCTACTTATTACTTATCTATGTTGAATGCAGACTATAGGTTTCATCTATCCCATTTGTTTTCTGGCTTCCATAGTATAATTAAATATTTTTAAACAATAAAACAAATGCACATTAGAAGCGGAATCCATTCTAGTGAATCACTACCCCTTCCCCCGAGTTGTCTGTTTCTCTTTAGGAGCTGCATGATTAATGGAGACTGAAACATTAACAATAATTTTTTCATATTATTTCTATTTTTAGTAGTGATGAGTCAAAGAAAGAAAAGGAGAAAGTAGAAAAGCATTCGGGTGCCTGCTGTGTGCTCTTGTGGTCAACTTTATTTCTAAAGGAGTGGTTGTGTCTCCCTAATTTTTATCTGTGGAAGCCCTAATCCCCAGTGTGACCAGATTTAGCAATATGGTTTGTAGGGAGCTAATTCAGGGTGAATGAGTTCCTAAGGGTGGGGTTCTGATGTGATAGGATTAGTGTCCTTGTAAGAAGAGACACCAGAGAATTTCCCATCTGTCCCTGTGTATACAAAGTATGGGTCTTATAGGCACAAGGCAAGATGACAGGAAGAGAGGTGTCACCAGAAATGAACCATGTTGGCACCTGGATCTTGGACTTCAGCCTTCAGATTGTGAGGAAATAAATGCCAGTTGTTTAAGCTTCTTAGTTTGTAAATTATTGTAATGGTAGCCTAAGCAGGGTCGTGCACTTATATGAAAAAGTGATTTAAAGAGAGACAGCTGTAACTCAACCTAACTGCAGCTGTATTGATTATTCTTTTTAAAATTTTTAAAATTTAATTTTATTGTTGTTTTACATTCATCCCATCCCTCACCCACCACTCTCCCCTTGATCATTCTTTCATGTTAACAGAATGCAATTTAATATCCACAGATTGTGTACATTTCATGATAGTCTATTTTTGTTAGCTCCCAGACTCCTTCTTTAATGTGAGCCTACATGTTTGTTTTGTGTTACTAGGTATTCGCTTCAGAAATAATTGGTCTGCTATGCAGTGAAAAAATATGCCACACTATGTGAGCACGTGAACTGTATAAAGAGTCTGCCTCTGTTTCTGAAAATCTGAACTCTAGATTATCCTCCTCAGGTGACTTGTTTCCAAACTCCCCAGTCATCAGTTGCCTTCAGTTCCTACTGTCTTTACATTTTTACTTGCCTTTATCTCGTCATGTCATTTGGATTTGTTAGCAGTCCAGGGCTAATGGTATCTACATTGTTGACATATTATAGAATTCTACACCTGAAATCAATATGATTTTATTAACCAATGTCACTCCAATAAATTCAATGAAGAGGAAAAAGTTTATGATTTCTTTAAAATTCTACAGTGAAGTTTTAAGTGGAACTAGTTTTAATCAACTCTATGCTAGTTATTCTAGTGAAAGACCTTTACCACATGCCAGATTGGGCAAGGTTGAGTCAAACTTACTTTGAATTTAATTCAGTTCAATAAATGTTTATATCTATATGCTATGTATTATTTATTCTAGGCACTGATAATGCAACAGAAGGCAAGAAACAAATGATCTCTGACTATGTAGAAGTTAAATTCTAGTTGGGGTGGGAGGGAAGTAAAAGATAAATATAATAATTAGGTAAGTTATTTAGTGTTTTTCATCAAATACTGCTAAAAACTAACTTTTAAAACTTAAAGATAACATCATGGATCTTATAAAAATATACATATCACTTATCTAAGATTTTTTTCACTTGCTAATAAGTGACTAATAAGTGAACCAGTAAGATATTATAATTGCTTCAAAGGAGAAATAAAAGAAATAACATTTACAAATAAATGCAAAAAGTAGTCAATATTCGCAGGACACTAATCAATCATATTCCACTTAACAAAGCTAACTGCTATTTCTATGGACAAAAATCATTTGCATTCAGTTTTCTATTTATTACATTCCTATCAAAAAGAATTATTTGCATTATTGCAAGGTTTCTTTCCTATTTTCATTTTGATATTGAGAATACATTTATTAAAGCTGGGGACAGTGAAACAAGCAAGGGTCTAGGATTAGAAGAAGCAACAGGAGAGAGTCTAGATGGGGCCCCTTGGCTCTTCAGAGATATTATGGGATAGAAGTGAGCCAAAAACTCACTGAGAAGTCAGAGAAAATGGGACCTTGGCGATAGGGTTAGGGGATTAGCCAGGACAGGCTGCCGCTACTCATTGTGTTCCTGGCTGCAAGTCTTGCCCGGGACCGTTAAAGTTTAGGAGAAAGAAAATTCACTCACAAAGGAGATTTGGGTGGGTGTGTTCCAAGGATGGTGATCCTATTGTAAGTTTTCTACTGCATGCCTATGGATAAGAATGATCTGCATTGTCAGTGTTCTACAAGTTGGGAAGTTATGAAATAGAATTGCTGTAACTGCTAAAAGTGAGACTTGGTTATTCCAATGATAATAAAAATAAAGTATCAGTTGCCCTACATTTAGAAAACTAATTTTTTTTTTTTTTTTTTTTGTGGCTCTGGAAATGTGGTTTTGGCTCTTGTTACTTGGAAGTAATTCATCAATATTTATAATACTTTATTGATAATAGTATGGAAACCAGAGCCCATTACACACTTTCCCCCCATTGGTTAAGGTGTTTTATGAGTTAAAAAAAATTTTTTTTCCTATTTTTTTCCTAAAAGCTTAGGGCTGCGTTTTTTGGTAAACTTAAGTTCTCATTGCTTGTTTGCTTTGCCTGTTTATTTATGAAAGCTCTTTTTCATGTCTCAGATGCTGGGAACTTAGTGCAGGAGACATCAAATGGATTTATCAAGCTCCAATCTTAGCAGCTATTGGGGTAAGTTTAAGACCCTGGATTTTTTATTTCTTATTTTTATTTTTAAAGGACGCATGATTAAGCTGCTTTTAAAACCCAGAGAAAGTTGGTCACTTTGTTCTAGGAAAGTTTAGGAAACTCTCACATTACAGCAATAGCTGTTATCAGAGTCCAGTTTGGGGATCAGACCCTTATTCATGGATTCATGGCTGTACAGGGAAATTTATTTGCTGAGATTTCTAATTTGCGAACAGTTAAGTGATTATAGACATCCTAAAAGACTTACCATTGCTGAGGAAAAAAGTACAAGTGATGGTACACTCAATAAATTTGGAAGAAAACTTAGGTAGAAAAGGCCATTTTCATCTTCTTGAACTAAAATTATGATAGCTCCAAAGCAAGAATTGTTAAATATTTTTTTCATTATAACAATGTCCATTTAACCTCAAAAATCAGAGAAGAGGTTCAAGAGCACCATTCTGTTCGCCAAGAGTCATTTTTGTTGCATTATTACGATTTAGGGTTATCACAATTTCCTTCATACCAGGTCTGTCCCGAAAATATCAGCGGGGCAAACTGTTTTAATTATATTGACATTGGGTCGATACTTTCAGAACAGACAATCATACAGGTTAAGAACCCATCAAATAAGGGAAGGAATGAATCAGACCCCAACTCAGTCCTCTGACTGTGGTGTTTCCTCCTCAGAGCTGCTCTTGTCCTGAAGCCCGGAACGATGCTAATGATAGCAAACACTGCACAGAGCTTACCACTTCTGGGACTGTTTTAAGTGCTGTATTTACGTCAATTTTTCTAATCCTCTGCATCACTTTACATGGGGAAACTGCCCAAGGTCACACAGCTAGAAAGCAGGGGAGCTGGGATTCTAACTTTCTAACTTCAGGGTCAATGTCTGTATCCAAAGGAGCTTCCTGTACTTTTGTAATAAAATCGGACACCCCTGGCACTCTAGAGAAGACCCTGTCACCGTACCCACCCCCTCCACAGCTGTGCCTCAGGTACAGTGTTTTCCTTTCAGTCTCTTGACCTTGTCAGCTTCTGTCCTTCTCATTCTATTCCATACCAATGCAAGGCTGGGATGTACTTCCTTCTACTCCTCACTTTATTTAAAGAAAAGAATTTAAAGACTTTTATTTTATTTTTGTTTTTGACCTTTATTGTGTTTTTTCATGACCATTTAGCCCTCTTATACCCCCTCCCCGCAGCAATTGCCACACTGTTGTTCACATCCATGAGTCGTCTCCCCGTTTTGCTCAGGCCCTCCTAACTTTAAATGACACTTCAAGGTGGCTTCCTTGATGCTCCCAATCTAAGTCAAGTTGCCTATTGTAACCCGCAGAACGCAATGAGTTTTTCCTTCTCAAGGTCATTACAATGTGTAATGCTTCTGACTGTCTGTTGAATTCCACCTTGCCCACTGAATTGCAAGGTTAAGTGAAGAAAACCCACGTTTTTTTTTTTTTTTTTTTCCTAAACTGTACTCCCAGCCCCTAGTAAGTTTGCATTTGTTGTGCTACCCATCCATACATTCTCTGACTGATTCTTGCATGTGCCCCAAAAGGGAATTGACCCTGCAACCCTGGTGTACAGGGACTACCCTTCAGCCAACCAAGCTGCATGGCCAGGGCAGAAGTGTTTTTATTTGTCCCTTGAGAGAGTTAAATCTTTTCTTTTGACTTATCTTTTGATGAATAGATATTTTTGAGTACCATTTTGCTTCAGGGTTGTCTCAGAATCTTTTTTGTATTAACCCTCAAACAACTTTGAGATAGTTCTTTTCGTTAGTCTCAGCTTTAGTCCAAGAGAAGTTATATAACCTGCTTAAGATCACACATTTAGAAAGTGCTGAAGCAAGGGTTAAACCCAGGCCGCCGGGTTCCAGAGCCCACAGTTTTACTGTTAGCAGTGAAAGGATTTCAGCAAGGCCCATGTTTCCCAAGGGTCACATACTTGTTGCATGTGAGCATTTAGGTGATATGTGTAAGGTCACTAAGTAACATTGAGTCCTATATTGAGCACATTATTGGTCTTTTCCTGCCCTCCTGAACATGTCAAGGAGAAATTCTCGTTTTGGTACTGGTGTTTAACACAATCCTAATGTGTGGTGTGTTTCTTTGGGGGTGGGAGGTGGGGGACAGGCACCCCTCTCTAGATAAAATTGCTCATGGCTTGTTTCCATTGTACTTATTTTACAGATGCCTCTTATTTATACCAGCATCTACTGGTTTTCTATTTATGGTAATGATATGGAATTTAAATTTCAGTAATTGAATAAAAGTGGATTGTTTGAAGAATATATTCAGTAAATAATAGTAGGTAAACAATTAATATGGCACGTCATAGTGGTGGCACCTGAAGTAACTGCCTTTTGGGGAGCACCAAACTAGACACATTTTGTTAACAATGAAACTTGGAATTACTGCAAAAAGCCTCAACAGTGTAAATAGTAGCTATCCACATCGTTGTGGGAGGCTAGTTATATTTAATGTGATCAGGCTATTTAAAAATATATTGTATTTTCCTTACTGTCTCCATTTTCCTGTGAGTACCTTTGAGGGTGGGAGACTATTTCTTATTCTTTTATTTTTCTAGGTGTTCAGCAAATGTTATTTATAATGGATCATAAGGTTATTTGACAAACATGCCAAATTCTTAAAGCATTTGCCACACCTAAATACCTAAAATGTAGTTTCCCTCAGAGATGTCTGACAATATATCAATATTATTGTTACAGGTGTAGCTATGACTGGGGGTGCTGGCACACAGAGCATTTGACTTAAAAAAAGCTTGGGGGTTCTTAGATTTAGTCTAGTCTTACTGACATAATTTTATGGGTGATAAAATTCATTACCACTCATACAGCTCATTAATGGAACAGATACAACTCATAACAGTGTGCATAGTACTTTTGGCAGGTTATGAACAAGTGTATGAATTCTGGTGTTAACTCTTTCTAGCTCCTGAGTTTACTATAATTTAGCCCCCTTGAGCTGTGGTTTTCCGAAAAGGAAATTGGGGGTTCTAGTATCTACTTCATAGGGTTATTTTGAGGACTCAATAGTTATGAAGGTGTTTAACCAACGTCAAGCTCTTAGTACAGAATGCAAGTAACAGTAGTTGTAATGCAAGTAGTAGTAGTAGTAGCAGCAAGGTAATAATAGAGGAGGTAATAATGGAAATGAGGGTACATGTATGTAGTCATCAGATAGGCTGTCCGAGTGTTTCTGCAGCCATCGTGGAGTCAAGGAGAAGGAGGAGACACCATCCAAGTCTGTCTGGAAGGCTTAGTTTAGAAAACAGCAAGAAGGAGAAATTCAAATGAAAGTCTGAGGGGAAAGTAGAACTCACCTAATAGGCAGAGAGCAAAGAGTTTTCCAGGCAGAAATTAGCATGTGCCAAGGTGTAGATGGACAGATCAGGTTTTCTGTGGCTGGTATGAAGGGTGCATCTTTGGAAAATGCCAATCAGATTTGAAGGTTGAATGGGAATTAGATCATGATTGGACTCACATTCTATGCTGAAGGACATTAGAATTTTCCTTAAAATTAGGTTACAACATTAAAAAACTTAAGCAGGGTAGTGATGTGAATAGATTGGGGTTTTGAAGAAAACTCTTGAGGCTTTATGGCAATGGATTAGATAAGCTACTTTGGAGGTATGGGTATCTGTTAGAGAAATACTAATTATACACTTTTAAGTGTCTAATCCTATCTGATTGACCTGGGCTTCAATTAAGAGATTTTAAACACCCTCCTATTTTCATATGGGAGACCATACACTTGATGCAGTTTTCCAGAGAAAGACGCAGGAATTAAAGAGTTGTATTAACATCAGAGCAATCACAAGCTGCTAAGATGAGCAGCAAAGGGACATTCAGTGCTGTGGCAGCTGTGACCATGGGCAATATGATGGCAATACCTAGCGTTTTCCTATTTTGATGTGAGTTAATCCCACACATTCAATTTTTATAAATTCATCCCTTTGGAGAGGCCATAAAACCTCAAAATATTTCTCTGTACAATGTGCTGCTTTGTGTCTGCTGTGCAAGTGTGAATGTACACCAAGGAGAACCATGTTTTTACTTAAGGAACAAGAAAAGGTAAATGTCATCAATAAAAGTGTGGATGTATAACTAATTTGATGACGTAGCTTTTATATTTGAAGAATAAAAATTTCTTCCAGGATCCCTTTCTTTAAATAGCACACACATCAAAGCAGTGTTTACACAATGGGAGTGATGCTATAGAAGGTCCTAGACTCAGTCTTAGAGCATCGCAAAGCTTTTGTTAGAGAGGCTGTGACTAGAAATCAGGGCCAGTCACCCAATGAGACATGAGAATTTCTAAACTTGTTCTTTAAGCAGCAGCTCAAAGAACTGCCATTGATTCAAAGAATGTTGGAAAATGTTTTGGGGCATCTCTTGCCTGATGTTAATCTGATAACACTACGGCAAATTTTGACCCTTAAGTAATTCTATAGAAAACTGATCTCACTATGAGAGCTTATGTTTTGCATTATAAATGCTGCTGGATTATAGGAAAATATGAGGCAATAGCGATTACTTCATTTTTTGGTCACGTTTTATTGGTATATTTACTCACTTTTAGATATTTATTATGACTCACAGCACCATTGTGTACCCACATTAAAAACTAACCTGTGTCCAATATATGGTTAGCGGTGAGTGTCAGGGGCTTGCTCATCATGTGAATAATGATCCAGTTTGAATGACTCACCAAGCAGTGGCTCCAGCGGAGACTGCAAGCTACTTACGGTGCATTAAATGGAGACCTCTAGATTTTCAGTAGTTTTTCTTATAAATGGTTTTTCTCCCAAATACCTTTCAGAACACCTGAGGGAATGCCACAAAATAAGATGGTATTTTTATAAAAGCCTTTAAGAAAAATTTTAAGTGGTACATTAAAAAATATATCCAGGGCATCTTGTAAACCATGAAAAGAAGAAAACCAATAAGATCTAAGCTTCTCCGCTGCTGTTGAGTCAGTGATTCATTTCCCCCACTTGTAATTAAAGGACGTTTAATCATGAAAAACATGGGGTGGGTTGGGGCGGGTGCTGGACGCCTGGTAAGAGAGGAAAATAAAATGGATACAATTTAAACTAATCTTTGATGGAATTGCAAATACCAGTTTGATTCCTTTCTCAGAGGAAGATTGCTGCTCCAGTCCCTTTTCTCTTTTAAATCAGCCATATTTAGGACTTCAAATGAAACGAAAGCTTTAGAGTTATTCACAGATGCTATCCCTACCTATAAATTGAATTCCAGCCTGCAGTTCTTCTAGAAAGCTGCACAGTTGGCGAGGGGCCTACGGGGTGGTAGGATGGCAGGCAAGGTGGGGGTGGTGCTTAGATACAGATGATCAGCTGCATCAGGGAGCAGGACAGACGCATCACCCCATGACCAACATTCTCCAAACTCCAGAGAGGATTGAAGGCTGCAAGACAGCGCAGTGCTGGATGGACCCTCCCCTGTGGCTGTTGCTTTGGCATCAACACAAGCCCACTCTAGTCAACCCCGTCTCATTATTTCTAAGCACCAGCTCCCTGTGGCCTGCAGACACCTCCCTGAGTGAAGGACTCCAGGGGACAGGCTTCCACTTCCTGTGATTCCACACCTGGACACTCTATTCTTTTTCGTTCATTTTGAATTTCTTCACTGATTCTTGAGGCCTTCAAACAGAAAAGGGCTTATTATCCTACCAATTCCTTCCCTATGGTTTTAAAGCCAGAACTTGATTGTCTCTGGTACCTGCACATACTTAATTTAATTGCCTATAGCTGGGGTCGGGGTGGGAAAATCTGCTTTCTTTGTATAGCATCTTATTTGCTTTAAAAACGTACATATACTTCACCTAGTATTTTTCATATGTTATGAGGGGGATAAAATACCCTAAGCAACTCTATTATTTCTCTCCCTAAAATAGAGACAGAAGCTGGGACTTCATTTCAAAAAGGCCAGTTTGTTACATTTATGTAATAACTATTATCCTTTATCCTGCCAGTTTGCTATAGGACTTGATCTGCAGTTTGGTTTGGGAATTCCCTGTGACCCCTGGCAGATTATGCCCTGATGTTTCCAGTGTCCCCTGCTGTTGAAGCTTTTTCTTCTAATGTGTCAGGAGGACAAATCAAAAGCCACTAGCTTCCCAATGTCTTATCTCAAAGTCCCTCATTGACACTTACGGATTGGGTCATTTTCAGTCTTTGAATGCAAAGTAGTTCAATTTATGTAAATTTATAAACACCTTGAAAACAAATTTAATAATTCGTTGTAATCTTACTTTCTCTTTCAGCTGAATTTTATTCTGTTTCTGAATACGGTTAGAGTTCTGGCTACCAAAATTTGGGAGACCAATGCAGTCGGGAATGATACAAGAAAGCAATACAGGTAATTCCAGGACAGGCATCCATCAGAGGAAATGCTCGGTTACTAGTTAGTATAAATAACAGACATTTATTGATCTGAAATGTTGCAAAGAGATAAATTTATGAATGTGTGTTTTCATTTGGTTCAATTTGTGATTTATCAGAAATATATATATATATATATATATATATATTCTTAGGAAAATAAATTTTTAAATTTCTTTATCCTTATCCAAAGACATTTGTTTTACTGCAGAGAGAGAGAGAGAGAGAGAGAGAGATAGCGAGAGAGAGAGATAAGTTAGTTGCCTTCTTTTGTGTGCTATGACCAGGAATTGAACCTGCAACCTGGGTATGTGCCCTGATTGGGAATCGAATCTGCCACCATTTGGTTTACGGGAGTACATTCCAACCCACTGAGCTACATCAGCGAGGGCAGAAAATATAAATAACCCAAACTTTTTCAGTATGCTTAAATTTGAAGTACATAGCAGGTTGGGATTTTCCTATAAACTATGTGGCACTGTCTCAGGCACAGAAAGGAAGAAATCATAGTCAGCATTTTGATTCTGCCTCACAAATGTGCTGTAGGTTCTTTGTTGAGTTATTCCCCTTCAGCATTTAGGCAGCATTTACTAGCTGAAAAGACTACAGCTATAGACTGGTGTCTTGACTAGGATACCCAGTGTGAACAAACCAGCAGCTGATAGTTCATTATTTTCAAAGTACCGCAAGTGACAGTGTTCTAAGTTGTGCATAAGAATTTATAGTGAAGGACCTTTGCTATTCTAATACAGCTTGTCTCATGTCACATCCTGCTGGTGAAGACAATGGCCAAAGGATGATAGAACAATGGGAAATATAAGTAGCCTTTCATTCTTCTTCAGAAATGAAATTCTGGGATTAGAAAGCTGCTTATTTCTCTAGTTTTGAATAAAAGCAACTGATTTCTATAGTGCTGAGTGATATGAACTTGTATTTTCAGTAAAAAGTTGCCCAAGAGCTTTGAGAAACTGGAGAGAACAAAAGGTGCATTATTTTAAAAATAGGATAGACAGTATTTTAAGCTTATTAGTGGGAATTATTTCTCAGAATAATTGAAGAGAATAATTACCAAGGATTGAGATAAGCTACTATTAAGAATTCATCATTAATTTAAAATAATCTGGTGCCCAGAAATTTCTTAAGTTTGAAGTTAGGACACGGTCTGGACTAATAGTCAGGAAAAGTATTTTTCAGCCAAAATACGTTTTGTTCATAGAGGAAACATATTTAGTATTTTTAACAAAGTTGAGCTACAGATAAAAATGTAGTGAGAAATGACCTTATTTTTGGAGAGAGAAATGTGAGAACCTACTTAGCAGGGATTTGGGATTTGAATTCAGAATGCAGTTTCTGAAGCCTTAGAGAATCTGGTTCAAATATCTTCTGACTTGAGAGACTTGGGACAAGTAACCTGTGTCTCTGCCCCAAGGATATTCCTCCTTTGAGGCCTGAGTATGTAAATTCATACATACTTGGTTTTTGTACCTTTAAAGGTATATTTTATTTGGCTGTTCCAGTCGTGGCATCTAAAACAGATTTTTTTTTTTAAATAACATTTATTTTTTAAAATTTAACAAGTACATGTAATAATAGGAAACTGAAAAACACAAGAAGCAAAGAACAAAGTCATCCATAACCACAACAGTTTAGTTTGACATGTCCTAAGTCCCCTGTGTATCTACACAACTAATCTTCCATAGCTGTATAATTAAGATCATAAAGTAATGAATCATGCTTTAAAACAGTTTTTGAACACACTTCCTTGCATATCACTGTCCAAAAGACTGAAAACAGAGTCTTTCCAGGTGAGCTGGCGCACCCACAAAGAAAGACTTCTGAAAAGTATGTAATATCACATTGTCTGTATATGTAGTGGCTTAAAATAGGAATGAATTCGTTCAGTTTGCTTTAAAAAATGTTTTTCTTTAAGATAATTGTAGAATTAGATGCAGTTATAAAAATAATACAGAGAGATCCCAAATGCCTTTTACCCAGTTCCTCCTGAAGGTGACATCCTGCATGACAGTCATTTGCTATCACTTATTTTAAAAACAAGATTGATGTGAAGAAATTAATTGATTACCTTTAATATAAGAGAACTAATGTATTTTTTCTCTTTTAAATTACAACTCAGTTCCTTTGCAAATTAAACAAAAATTGCTAGGACTAGAAGAACATGAGAGATATGAAAAATGCAAGATCAGTGGAGAAGAACACTTGAATGTTTTGGCTAATTTGACTTTCCATTTAATATTATATAAAAGTTATATTTAATATTTATTATTTTTGGAATTAATTCAACCAATATTTGTTATGCAGTATGATAAGTAAAGAGGACAGTTTTTAAAGTTGAATCTACTACTAACTGTAACTTTGGGTGAATACTTTCCTTTTCTGAGCCTCTATTGTCACCTGGACACAGGATCCTAAAAGTTCTCTCACATGATTGTTGCCAGAAGAGAAAGAAAGAGATAGAGATAGAGAAATAGGGAGAGAGATACATGTGTAGAAGAAAAAAGGAAAGATGAATTCGAGGCCAGGAAGAATTGAAAAAGGAAGAAATAGTATTTATTTATTTATTTATTTATTTATTTATTTATTTGTCTAAGTTGACTCTTACATGGTAAGTAGACATTTTTTTCAGAGCTTTTTCTTTATGGAGAGATCACCTAGGAAGAGATATCACAAGAATTGAATATCTGTTTTCTACATGAGTTCAGCAAACCATTTGACTTTTTTGTATTCCTCTCATGGCTTCGTCCTTGGACCCAGACCATCATGTTTCTGGCAAACCAGAGGCCACTTTCAGTTTTTCAGCCCTGAGCCATCTCATTAGACAGCTGTTCCTTTTCAGAGCTGGGCTGCAAAGATATACAGTGTGTATCAGTGATTGGATGGACCCTGAACCAAAGCAGTGCCAAAGATTGCCAAATGATTTGATGTGTGGGACGGTCGATGTTTATGAGTGAATAGACAGAAACATGACGCATTGGCCTAGCATACACCACGACATCAACTTGGTCACTGTCTTTGAAGGACCAATTTAAAAAGAAGATGTAATCAATCATAATTCTTATACAAACATAAAGGAACACATTTTGAAGATTTTATTTAACTGGTAGGATATTACAGTGTTTAAAGGAGAATAATGAATGCTGAAAAGAATTGACAAATGGATGCAAATTAGTGAAACTTGTCCATATCCATAGGGCTATAATTAGTGGCATTTCATTGGACACAATTTGCATTTCTATGGACAGGAATTATCGGCTTGAGAGATGGATTTAGGTTACATTATATGGCAAACGTGATGTAAGACTCCATCCTGGCAGCCTGGAGAGAGATTTTCTTGCTGGCTTCTTCAAAGTAATCTGACATGTGGTGAGAGCCTACGGCTGGGACCTGAAACAGCCTGAGGGAAGTCTGTAGGAATGGTGTGACCCCTGGCCAACAGCAATCCTGCAACTGCAAGGAACTGAGCTGTGCTTAACAATGTGAATGAACTTGAAAGAGAGACCTGAGGTCCAGAGGAGAATGCAGTCCTGTGCAACACTTTTAACTCCAGCCTTATGATACCTTGAACAAAGGTCCCAACTACATTGTGCCTGGCTGCGTGACCCACAGAAACAGAAAGATGATGAGTTTGGTTTAAGCTACTAAATTTGTGGTAATTTGTTACAAAGCTATGGCAAATGAGTTCAGTACTGTCTGTTTTCTACACATTGACTTTTATCTCTCATGAGTTGTAGAAGAATCTGATCATAGACAAAGGCAGAGAAAACCCAGATGATGGAGCTACAAGGACAGCTACTAAAGTTTAGTCTTTGACAACTTTTTCTTACTCTGCATTGAACTGAACTGTCCTTAAACTTTCACTAAACTTTTGATCATTCCACCGTGTGTTCTCTATTTTTTGTTTTAACCTAGTTTTTGCTTGTAGGCACACACAGTGGGAATTAAGCTTGATTTGAAAATAGTTTCCAGGGCGATTTACCCATTTGTGTTAAAGGAGGAAACACAGTTTTCTTTCCAAGGTTCTGCCAATGTAGAACCTGCTGTCCCCATTTATCTGATTAGATTACACTAAAATGCCATGAAGATATTCAATGTGTCCTGCCCATGTATGTACTGATGGAAAGAGAGCACTCGCTAGTCAGGATTCAGGAGGGGGCCAGACACATCCCAAGGAGCCTCTGAAAGTGGAAGGATTAGTTAGGTCAGAGAAACTCATTGTCTTATCAGGAATGTTGCCTTGAATAAAATGGACTTAATGCAGAATTTTTAAATTAAGTGGACTGTAGCTGACTCAAGGTATGAGATATGAGGACTAGGAGCAGCCTAGGAGAAAGCCCACAGGTTAGTGGGCAAACTATGGATGGGAGGCCGAGCAGGTGGTCCTGAGTCAAGAGGAGCAGATGGTCCAGGCACTGAAGAGAGATGAGAGGCAGAGAAGAGTGAGGTGGAGCAATGTGCAATCTAAATGTCTAAATTAGGCACTTCAATATGAATTCATGGGACATTTGAATTCATCCAGCTCCTACAGGAGTCAAAAAGATCATTATGATAGGATAATGGATGAGTCTGGAAGATGATACCTAGCAAAACCTTAAACTATTAGAGTCCTGATGGATTTCTGGGCCCTAATCCCTCATTTTAGAGATAAGACAACTGAATCATGATCACATGAGTACTTCGTGTAAAGTCTGGATCCCAAATCTAGTTTTCTGTAGTCTCAGTCCAGTGCGGTAGCTTCTTGCCCACACAGTTTATTTCCAAGAAGAAAAATAAGTGAGTAGGTTAATAAGTAAGAAAGAAAGATAGAAGGAGAAAAGGAAAGATAGAAAGAAAGAGAGAAAGAAACAAAGAAACAAAGAAGGAAAGGAAAGAAGGAAGAAAATGAAGTACCTGGAGGAAAGACTAGTGAGAAAGGAAGAAGCTTACAATGGTCTGAGATTCCCAGGGCATAAAGGATTCACAGAGAAAAAGGAATATTTGAGAGATAACAAAGAGAAGCCAGATTTGGCAGTTTCTGGGATAGAAAGGGCAAAATACAAAACAAACCAAAAAAACCCCTAATGATGAAATAATCAAAGCAAACACCAGAAAATGTTGGATTGGATGTACCGGCTGCTATTGTGCAAATGAATTTCTACCAACTTAGTGGCTTGTAATAACGTACATGTTCTTTCCCAGTTTCTGTGGCTGTGGAATTTAGGCCTGGCATAGCTGGGCCCTGTGCTTCAGGGTCTCTTACAAGGCTACAATTGACATGTCTGTCAGGGCTGCAATCCTATGTTAAAGTTGGACTGGGGAAGAATTCACATCCAAGTTCATGTGGTTGTTGGCAGGATCCCCTTTCTTGCTACGTGGACTTAGTTGAGCAGCCTGCGACATGGTAACTTGCTTCACTGAACCAGACAAGGGAGAGATTCTGCTAGTAAGGTGGAAATTACAATCTTATGCAACATAATCGCAGAAGTGGCATCCCATGATCTTGGTTATACTCCATTCATTAGAACCAGTCCCAGGCCTGGCCCATATTCAAGGTGAGAGGATTAACAAAGACATAAATACTAGGAGGCAGGAGTCATTGGGGTTATTTAGAGTCCACTATCTAATTGGAAAACCTAAGATTCCTCCAAATACACAAGAAAATGTATATAAAAAGACAATTAAAGTAAGTCAAGTAAAATGGATTAGCTTTCAACCCCCAAGCCCCCAAATGAAATCTAGAACAATAGACAAGTTGAGATAGAATGTTTGATATAGACAGTTCAGAGACAGTGACTACATGTAGCTCATAAGAAAATGTGAAATGATAACTGGAGACCCAAGTGTAAGAAGGAACTAAGGAATAGTTAAAATGAAGAAAAGCCAAAATGCTGCCTAGAAAAGTAAAGGCGGTTAATGTAAATAGATGTAATACTTACTTAAATCTCAAACACAGAAGTTTAAGAGGACTTGGGACTGAAAATAAAAAAGGCCTTTCATGGCTTTATGAACATAGTATTCTGTAAGCAGGAAGAGCAGAAATTAGATTAGAGGGACTTAGGGGATAATAATCATGGTGGGGGGGGGCTAGGAATAAACTGCCTGATTTAGTATAAAAGTGACAGGAAGAGAAGAAAGGGGAAATGCTGGCAGAAGCCATGGGGTCCAAACAAATAGGAAAAGTCCCTGTTAGCTCTGCTGAGCTTGATTTTTTCCCCAGCAGCCCATCTCTACTGAAGGGCACTCTGAATTGAGTAATAAAAAGGACTTTGCATCCTCTTGCAGGAAACTGGCCAAATCGACGCTGGTCCTGGTGCTGGTTTTTGGAGTGCATTACGTTGTGTTCGTGTGCCTTCCCCACTCCTTCTCAGGGCTCTGGTGGGAGGTCCGGATGCACTGTGAGCTCTTCTTCAACTCCTTTCAGGTAGAGTGCCATCTCGTGACATGGCTCCCCTGCCCCTTGCCGCCTCTTCCCCTACCCCTGTCAAGGGCCATGAGAGGGCACTGTTTTGGCTTTTCCATCCCACGGAGGTCACATTAGCTTGTGACCACAGCCTGGGAGGCCAGACAAGAAAACATGCTTTAAACGTGTATTACCTACACGGGAGGGGCCTCTGCATGGGTACTGGGAAACGAATGAAAGCAAAAGAAGAAGGCAGGGAAGAGGAAATAAAAGAGACAAAAAGAGGAAGCGGTAGCTTCTATACATTTTATCTTGTTTGAAAACAATGCTATCATCTGCCACATGGATTAATGCAGAAGCCGCCTGACCCTTTTTTCTGGGGATGGGTTTGCTGCCGCCTCCTGCCACCTTCAATTGCGTCTCCGTACAATAGTCTGAAGAATCCAGAAATTAAGTTTGAGTGTGGCACTTATTTGACAGAAGTATCCAGGGGCTTCCTCTTGCCCCCGGACTAAAATCCAAATGCCGTTTCCTGGAGTGCACAGCCCTGTGTGCCAGAGTTCCTCAAGCTCATTCCTGCCTCAGGGGTTCGCACTTGCCGGTCCCTCTACCTGGAATGTTCTTCCCCTTAATATTCGTAAGGCCTGGCTTCTTCTTTCACTCAAACCAGCTTGAATGTCATTTCCTCAGAGAGGTCTTCGTGGAGTTTTCTTATCTGATACACCTTGATTGTCCTCTGTCAGTCCCACGTGTTTGCCTGCCTAGCCCTTATCATATTAATTTTTCTCCAGTGGCTACTTGTTTATATTTTATCCATCTCTATTTTCTTCTAGAATGTAAGGTCTAAGAGAACATGGACCTTATCTGTCTTGATTAAACTGTTTATCCCTGACACACTGAGCCCTTTGCATTGCTCAATAAACATATTTTTATTTTATTCGATTATTGTTCAATTTTAGTTATGCCAATTTTTCCTTGTTGCTCTCCCCTTTCCCGCCCAACCCTCACTCCCAGTCTCAATAAATATTTTTGAGTGAATGAATGAAAAAAACACCTTATCTTTTTATTACATAATACCCCATGTCTATAGTTTCCAGCTCTGACAGTGTA
Organism: Noctilio leporinus; assembly: GCA_004026585.1. NCBI lineage: Eukaryota > Metazoa > Chordata > Mammalia > Chiroptera > Noctilionidae > Noctilio > Noctilio leporinus. The sequence continues at coordinate 58,850 of PVIW01001951.1, forward strand.
TAAATATCTCTTACCAACCAGGGGATACTCAGTGACCCTTGAGTGGCAACATAAATGAAACCAATAGAAGAGAAATCAGTTCTTTGTGTATCTTGGCATGTTTTATTCAGGAACTTGTTTGGTTCAGCTGACACCAGGGAATGATCTCAGACAAATTGAATGTAAAGTTAAGGATTTGGAAACATTAGGAGAGAATAATATATAACATTTTCTGAAGAACTCATTTGAGAAGAGACGCTGTAGTGCTGTGATCTTCATGAATGGTCAGCGCCTAACGTGCTTTTCTTTTGCTCCCAGGGTTTCTTTGTGTCTGTCATCTACTGCTACTGCAATGGAGAGGTGGGTCATCTCACAGGTCTCCGTCACAATGCGGCAGAAGCTCTTTAGGGTCCCCAGGAGTTACAGGACAAAATGGCCAGGGAGAGGGGAGATGTTTTAACCATAAATTATTTTGAGAAAACAAGAATTCATTTTAATAAGCTAAGGTCAATTCATTTGTAAATGCTGTATCAGAAAAACAACTTGCTGAATGCAAATGGAGACTTGGAAAGACAGTGGGCTTCATGTTCCACTTCATGCTTAAATTTATTAACCAATTTCAGGTTCTATAAGAAACTCAAATATATATTCTTGGGACAAATCCGTTAAGACATTTTGACATTTTTTAAACTATAAGATGGTGGTGGGGCCCTGGCTGGTGGCACATTGGATAAGGAGCCGGTCTTCAAACCCAAAGGTCGCTGGTTTGATTCTCAGCCAGGGCACATAACCAGGGTGCAAGCCAGGTCTCCAGCCAGGTCCGTAGCTGGAGGCAGGTGAGAGGTACCATGCATTGATGTCTCTCCCCCTCTCTGCCTCTCTCTCTTCCCCTCTCTCTAAAAAATAATAAATAAAATCTTTTTAAAAATGGTGGTGGGACAATTTCCATTCATCTAGTAATTGGCTGGAGAGAAATAATTGAACTGTTCTTTTAGGTGATTAGGTGACATGAGCTTACCAGGTTTCCACTCTCCTGGGGAACTTCCAAATACGTGTCCTTCTGGCAAGTGGCAGCAGCAGTAGAGTTGAGCCTTCAGCCGAAGGAAAGGTCCCATCCTATTAACAATGCATTTGCAGTGTCTGCTTTTCGGGGTCCAATCCTCTCTCCCATCTTCCACCTTCAGTATGCTTAGGCAAGGTGATGGCGTCACATCCCAGGCTGAGGTCCCCTCACGCCATTCCTTAGCCACTATTAATCATTTTCCTTCAGCCTGAGGCCTCTTTTTCCTCTCCCACAGGTCAGATGTTTCTATTGGCTGTGTTTCAGCCCCTATTAAAATACTAACCTTGGATAATTCCCTTATACCTCTCTGTAAGCCTCAGTTCGCTCATCCCCAGTAATAGCACCTACCTTGCAGAGTTTTTGAGACTGAGGGAGAATATATATGCAAAGTCCCTGGCACATATTGAAGTCTTAATAGGTGATGATTACAATGATTGAAATCGGGGCCAACAATCATTTAACAAAGCTGCAGTTCTCCCTGACAGTTTCTGATGCACAATCGGGTTCTCGTCGTTTAGGTTCAGGCTGAGGTGAAGAAGCTGTGGAGTCGGTGGAATCTCTCAGTGGACTGGAAAAGGACACCCCCATGCCGTGGCCACAGGTATGGCTCCGTGCTCACCACCATGACCCATAGCATCAGTAGCCAGTCGCAGACGGCGGCCAGCGCTCGCATGGTGCTCATCTCCAGCAAAGCAACCAAGAGGGCCAGCCAACAGCCCGACAGCCATGTGACTCTACCCGGCTATGTCGGGAGTAACTCAGAGCAGGACTGCCTGCCACACTTGATCCAGGAGAAGACCAAGGAAGGTAACAATAGGCAGGGAGATGAAACTCCAATGCAGGAATCCTCCAGACCAGTGGAATGTACCCCAGACTCTGGAGGAAGCAGAGGGGAAGTAGAGGATGTTCTCTGAATCAACATCTGTGGCTGGAAAGAGCTGCTCCATCTGTTTGTCCAAGAGCTGATGGTCCAAGAACTTAGCTGACATTCTTCTGCTTGAGCCCTGGAGCTGCAAGTTCGGGGGTAACCCGTTACTTTACAAAAGTTTCAGACTCCTATAAATACTAAATATAGAAAGGGAGAAGTGTCAGTGGTGGAGTTTGTTACCCTATTTTGGGGTCTAAAGTGATGTGTGATACTTGCTCTGTGTTTATTTTTCTGCTCCTTTTGGGTAGAAAACATTTTAATTGCTTGGCTTGAGTTTTCTCTTGTAAATACCACTCTGAGTATGGTAGAGATCATTTAGTACATGTCAGTTTCCTTTTGGGAAATTAGCATTCTCTTTTCCTCTTTCTTAGTTGAATGTACTTCTATCCCTGCACTCATTTTGTGTATGTGTGAGGGCAGTTAGGATCTGAAAATGTATGTGAAAGATTAAAGATCTAAGAACCAGCACACGCTGGAAAGGAAGTCAGCTGGACTCTGGTAAGATAATACACTGATGACAGCTAAACTTGTTTCTTCCTGAGAACAAGGAAAATTACTTAAAAAAGAATATTGCACATATTCCTCCTTCTGAATGTCCCCCTCAGTGATCAGCTGTATCTCCTTTGTAACCCTTGACCTACTGTAAGGTTTTCTGTCAGTGAGGGTGTGTCTGCAAACTAATCTTGTTTGTAATCATTTATATTGACTGTAAATCACACTGCACCTGGGCTTTTTCCTTCTTTGTTCTATTACTATCTGACAAATGATGTGTGGGATAAATTTAAAAAATTGTTTTAAAAATACATTTTGGGTCACTTTTAAAGATTTTTCTCTCAACATCTAAATTTGTGTTGGGGAACCAAGCAAATGCCCCTTCTCCATATCTGCAGAGATCAGCGTGTAGCTCCAGTACTTTTCTGAACTTGAAATTTCAGTGTCTTGCAGTAGTAAAACAAGTACTGAGTGCTTGTTAGGTACCCAGCATTTGCTAAGTGTTTACAGCATTAACTGCAAACTTTATGGAATAAGTCTTACCACTGTTATCCTTTTTACAAATGACATTATGACACAGAGATGGAGTAATTTGCTCAGAGTCACACAGCTAGTCATTGACGAAGCATGGTTTTAGATCTACTGACTTCAAGTTCTAGGTTCTTAACTATTATGCTATACTGTCACCAGTATAACGTCACCCATTAATGACTCAAAAACTTTGAGTAAATTCCTTCTGCATAGAGAGTGATTCAGAAGCTCTTATTGTAATATGTCTTAGTCTTTGACCCTCATGAAATGTTCACTGTAACTGGGGGAGGCAGATACACATAGGAAATGAAAATATCATAGAACAGTGCATTTTCAGATGAAAAGACACGAATCCAATTGCTGGCTATCATTTTGCTGAATGATTTAACCAAATGCAAATAGCGTCATGATAAGTAAGGCACTCTAATGTCTATAATTCTCTTGACAAATATACTCTTTCTATGCTCTTTCTTTCCTTCCTCCTCTGCGCCACAGTGCAGGTCCTTTCCTCCTTCCTGTTTCGCATGTTTAATTAATTTGATTCATCTTTGTATGGTCACATCCCCACATTGCCTCTCTGTTAGGAGAGGGTCATCATGGGCTGAGCCAGAGATTAAGTGCAGCTCCATTGCTAGTTTTGTGCAAGGCTTTGTAAAAGCAGTTAACTTCCTTTATAGTTCTCATTCTTTAAAATGAAATAATATCTGCCTACCGTAGAGAGATGATCTGATAAGAGAAATCACGTGTTGAAAGGACTTTGTAACATAAACATTTTATACAAATACTTGGTTTGGGTGGTTGTTACATTATTGTTTTCAGTTTAACTTCTTTATCTTATAAAAGGCCTCATTGGTAATTGCAACATAATAATTGTTAGAATATCTATCTATTTAATAATATGGAAAATATTAAAGGTTTTTACTTTCTAAGCCAACCCCAAATTTGAAGGCTAGATTACTGCGTTTTTACATTAACGAGTATTAATAAAGCCCTCATAGCTATGAAGGTTTTCTTTAAAGTTTAGTCATTCATTAAGTCAACTGAGCCTATTACATGACAGACCCTATGCTATGTGCTGGGGCCACAACAAAAAATAAGGCATAATCTGTTCCCTCAAAGAACAAAGAACCCCTCAGATGCTAGGACTCTTGGTCTCACCTGTGTACATACACTGTTTTCTTCTAGGTTTTGATAACATTTTCATCCAATTAGATAGCTAAGACAATAAGTGATACTAGTCTATACATTCTATCAAGTAACATATCAGGCAGCTATCAAGGATTGATTATTCCAGATCTGAAGCTGCAAACTACTGACTAATAAACTAAGTTTGATCTGATACTGTGTTTTATTGCTTGGTCATTGGGTGACCATAACCAGCTGCTGCAACTGGGTGGTGGCTGGTAGCTGTCCTCTTCAGATGGGGCACAGGGGCTCTAATATGTCCAGTGTCCTCCTAGCCATGTTTAATGATTCCTGTTACCTTTCTGGGCTCTAGCCCCTGATCTAGACAATGCACTTACATAGAACTTTAACAGAGTTTTCTAACATATTCTTGGGGGGGGGGGGGCACATGTGACAGCCTAAATAATTAAAATTTTTCTAATAAATTATGTAATGCTATTTAACTTAAATTTGATATAACAAATACTCTGTTTAGATGGGCCTATTAAGAGACTTCATTCCACAATGCCTGTGCTTTTAGATCCCACACATACTAAAGTTTCACTTTCTAAGTCTTCACTCTGAGATACTTATTGCTCATACAGCAGCTATTTCAGCAATTTTTAGATGCAAAGAATGGAATGCTATTATAGGTTCCAGGGTGTGTGTGAAGACAGCCTTATAAAGCTTGTCGATGTGGATATTACATTTTGATATCCTATTTTTCCTGGAGCCAAAAGGAAGCCTGACATCAATAATAATCCATTTTCGTCACCTAGTGGTGTCAGCTCACTTAGGTCTTACTGTCATAGCATCGCCTCTTTCTGCTCTTGTTAAATAACATGGAATATCTTTGCATTGTGGGTTCTAAAGTTGCCAAAAAATGCTTCCCTGTTTTTGAATCGCTGGAAGAAATTGAATAAGGTATGTGTGAGTTGCCCTATATTATATACCCCCAGAGATTAATGCTATATAATTCAGAGGTGATCTACTTTGGAGATTACAGTAGAAAGAATAGTGCATCCTCCCTGACCGACACGCCCCCACTCCTTCCACCCCCAACTTGTGACAGTGTTAGATTACTTGGCAAAGAGGAAGGTTGTAAGTGGAATTAAGGATTACTAATTAGGACAATTTTCCAGGGTTGTCTGGGTGGGCCCAGTATAGTAGTAACAAACTTAAAAGTAAAAGAGGGAGGCTGAAGAGGAAATCAGAATAATGTAGGTAAGTACAGGATTGCCACTCATTGCTGGCTTTGATAATGACAGAAAGGGCCATAAACTAAGGAATGTAGACAGACTCTAGAAGCTAGGAAAAGAAAGAAATGAATTCTCCCCTAGAACCCCCAGAAAGGAAAACAGCCCTACTGAGATTCTTGTTGGACTTCTAACCTACAGAGCTGTATGATAATACATCAATATTGTTTTAAGCCACTGAGTTTGTTTTGCTTTGTTATAATATCTATAGACAGTTATTTCAGAGATTATAATGATTGCCTATATGGAAGGAATTGCAACAGTTGATGACTTAAGCTCTGTGATTGTTGTCTGGTTGCTTCATGGAGATTCATTCTTTTGCTAGTGTTTACGGCATTTTATGTGCTGTGTTTACGTGAAGGAGCATTGTCTCACTTGCTGCTTAACTATAATTCACACTCTTACCAGCAGCTGTTTCCTTGTTGAAATGTAAATATTTACTTGGTTGGGCTTATTCAATAAGGACATTCTTATGCTTTCTGAAGAGTTGTTCAGCATCTTGCTTTATGAGTTGGATTTCAGTCTTTTTCTCTCACTCAGCCTGCTCTACCTGTGTCCTCTACTCTCAGACTCTAACACACAGGCAATCAGTTACTCAGGACAGCTCTTAGCTGCCCTTCCTGGGATGCTCCAGGCTGAAGGGAGAGCCTCCTTGTGGGTTGTTAAGGAATAACGTAGGTCAATAACTGATATACAGCCACTTTGTCTTAAGAATTGAGCTCAGTATTTTCAGCATAGTATCATTTAATTTTCATAACACACTATGATGTAGTTATTGTCATTTTACAAAAAAATGTTGAGGTAATCAGAAGTTAGAAGATTTACTCCACATTGAAGTGACTGAGCCAGGATTTGAACCCAATTCAGTTTGACTCCCAGGGTCCTGATTATTCTCTCATTCACATGGCTCTTTTCACTTTCTTTATCAAGAGCCTAATAAGTCAATGAGGAACTAAAAAAGAATTAGTTTTAACTATTTTGATAGAATTAGCAGTAGTTATGGGAATATAAAACATAGAAACATGATTATATTTTTGGATTAAACATTTTTATCTCCAGTATTTCTTGACTATCACAATAAAAAATAACTTATATCTAAACTCTTCTTTTAACTCTACCCAAAATATCTGATTAGAGATATAAAGACATAGGTCCTGTTCTTAAGCTGCCTCATGAGACCATGGTAAATTTGCCCACATATTATTGCAAAAATAACTTCATACAACTTTAGATTACTCATCTTTGTGGCATTTAAAGATAGCTTTTATGTAGGTTTTCATTATTCACTGTTATAAAAACCACTCAGAGCAATGGAAGAATCTATAAATGATGCAGAACTAGGCAAAATGGTAAATATTCATGCCTTTCACTGGCTCTTAATATAATGCTGTTAGCATTTAAATTCATCTCCTATTTAGATCTCTAATCTCTTTCAAAATCTCATTTCATTTGGGGAGCTTATGTGAATTGTTTGTTTGGTTTTGCGTTGTATGGGTTCTTTATATATTTAGGGTATTAATCCCTTATTGGAGCTATTGTTTGCAAATACATCGTCTCATTTGGTTGATTGACTTTTTGTTTTGTTGGCATTTTGTGTGTGTGTGTGTTTGTAACATTTTCTCCCCATATCATTAGGTCATACAATAGATCCTTGCTTACCAAAGATGTTTCTAAAGACTGCCCACCTTAACCTCCCCAGAGCATGGCAACTGAGGGCCTCAAAAACATGCCAACTTGTGCAGGCAAAAGATTGGCAATTCAGCTTAGATGAGAGGCACTGCCATTTCAGTTGGTAACCAGAGCATCCAACATTTTCAAAGCTACTGTAGCTTGTAAAGAATGTACCACTAAATTATAGGAACTCTTAAAAATGTGTGCATGCATCAGAATGACCACGTGTGCTTTAATCTTGCTGAATCTTGTTTTGGAGTCTGACTATGGGCAGAATAAACCAAGAAGGTTTTCACACAAAGAAAGTGCCTCCTTAACATAGTTAAGCAAGTGCTATTTCCCTCACACATATTGACCTCAGTTTAGTCATTAGAAAAACAACAGGCACACCTAGATGGGAGACATTTGACAGCATAATTGGCAGGTACTCCTCAAGACTGTCAAGGTCATGAAAAGAGACGCTAGGCTGAGAAACTATCATGGTTAGAAGAGACTGGAGCTCATATGACAACTAAGCAGTGTTTCACCCTTCATGGGGTCATGAAACAGAAGGAGCAGATCAATGTAAAATATGGCAAAATCCACAAAAGGTCTGGAGTTTAGTTAGTAGTCAATGTGCCAATATTAGTTGCTGAGTTTTGATAAATAGATGATGATAGTAAGGGGGTGTGCAAAAGTAGGGTTATAGTCGTGAGTACACAAAACAGTTCATTTTTGTATTATTATTTGCTATTGTATTATTTGTCATACAAACATGTAACATAAATTCTTCTGCATATTTTGTACTTGACAATTTCCCTTTTGTGCCGGCATTTCTATAATGTAATGTATATTACACATTGCCCTTTGTAAATGAAATAGTCACAATAATTCCATTGTTTGCCTTTCATCTTGATTTTATACATATATACTGTCATGGATTAGAATTAAAGTTAAATAATGTGTAGAGTCTCTTCTTTGTCGAGTTTTAAACTGTTCCTTTACCATCTTGGAAATGTGCAACTGAGCAGAAGTGACATTCCGACTCTTTTTTTGTTTGTTTAACCAATAGCTCTTGAACTCTGATTAAAAGTCGTAAGTTTAAAATGTAGAAATAACACTATCTCTACTCTCAAGGTGCTCATGGATAAATTGAAAGACTGTTAGGAGAAAAGGTAGTTAATGGGGCCCAAAAGGGAGGCAGTTGGTTTAGACATGGAGTAAAAAGAGGGCTTTCTGTAGCTAAGCAGAATCTAAAGAAGAGTAGAAGTGAGTGGGCAGAGAAGAGCGGAAGGTGTTCTAGTCAGTTGAACCTGCAGGTGGAAAGGTATGAAGGTGTTGGAAAATGTACATTTGGGGAAATGTGACTTGCAAAAGAAGTGATGTAAGAGAGGAGACTGGAGAGGGAGGTAGGGCAAATTTTGGGAAGAGTTTGTGTCCCTTGCCATCAGTTAAAGGGAAGAAGGAATCCCTAAGAGATGTAAACAGAAAAGAGCAGGTGTGTATTTTTTCAAATAATTCCCAGGCTGCCTGAGAATGATCTAGAAAAGGTTAAGTAGGAGCAAAGAAATATTCAAGAACAACTGAAGGAATATTAGATAACATGGCCTCTGTGCTCCTTTCTGTTTTGCTAATCTGATCAGAAGTAGTAGAACTGTGTAAAGCTACATGACATTCAAACACAAAGGTAGGTTTGAATCAATCTATGATTGATGGCAATGAAGGAGTTAGAAGAAAGATGCTACTGAGGATATCTTGATTTTGCTGCCCAGTACCTGTTCTTTTTGGTGATAATGCTCCACCTTAGGAAACCACCCTTCTCCTATTCTCAGGCATGCAATTTAAAGGGGTCGGAGCCACTTGTAACTTCCAGGTGGGGTTTCTTAGGCTTCAATCAATCAACTTATTTCTGCCCGCTGGTCAGTTACGGGGTTGGTGCTGAGGATCTGGCCAACTCTGGGCTCTGGGGAAGATTTCTCCCTCACTGGCCTGAATTGTTAAGACGCGTTGCCCGAAGCTCTCATTACACAGAGTGACAATGGAGCCCACCCCACAGAGGAGAAGCAGACGCTTGGATCCTGGTGACTTTGAGGTGAGAATCCCTTCACTTCCCCTATAAACTCTTCAATGATGAAGGCAACACATTCCTTGTTTTTTGCCCCTTGTGAAGGCTTTTCTGCCATTTCAACCCAAAGTGTATTGAAATAAAATGTCACACATTATTTCTCAGTTTATTTTATTCACCCAAGAAATATTTAACACATGCCAGGTTGTGCTCAGCTGCTGAGATGAAAGCAGTGAATAAGGTAGGCAGGGTCTTTATTCTCAACATGATTGTATTCTGGGGGGCAGAAATGCACAGGCAGTAAACAAACAAAGGCTTGCCTAGATGAGATCATTTCAGGCAGTTAGGTGCTGTGAGGAAAGTTAAGAGGGTGCTGTGACAGAGAGTAATGCTCAGGGAGCTGCTTAAGACACAGTAGGTCAGGACAAGACCATTTTTGAGGATGTGGTTGCTGAGTGGAGACAGAAAAGCTAGCTATGGAAACATGTGTGAGGCAGACGGCGGAACAAGGGCAGAATTCTTCCACTTGGAGAGCTTTGCATATTCTGAAAACTATTAACATCAGGGTCATTTGAGCACAATAATGAGCAAAAAAAGAGAGAGGACTGGAGAGGCAAGATGGCACACCTCTACCTTGAACACATCCTATTTTAACCCACAGGGATTTCCTTTACATTCACATGTCACATATTCTTTAATGTGCCTGGGGCTGTGATGGAGCAAATACAGGGGGGAATGGCTCAGAATTTCTCTTCCAGATGATCTCACAAGCTGCTGAGAGAGTCCTTTTCACCCACAGCTTCTAGGATCTCATGCACTTCCCCAGGCCTGTATTGACCTCTCGGTGGTCTGAGCTTGATGTCCATCTCCTCATGTTCATCACCAGCTCAACCAAGCACGACCTTCCCCATCTGGTGATACACTCACTGGCACGCGACCACGTGGCCCTGGCAGTCGCATGGCCATGGCTGTGCATGCTCCATCCATATGCAGGCTCCAGGAGGGAACCTGAAATGCACAGCAGCTGGGGACAAGCTAAGCTACCTGGGTGGGGACTAAGACAACTCAGCAGCCACCTAAGGGTTCCAAAGGACTGAACTTTAAATTGGAGCAGGAACTCTGGACACTGGCTTTTGTCTCAGCCTTGCTGAGGACATGGTTGGATTTTTTCCATGGCAGAAAAAGCAGATGGTCTTTGAGACAGGAGTCCATCATTCTCCCAGGTCACAACACCTGAAGAGAACTGCTTTCCTTTGGCACCAGCATCTGCCTCATGAGTTCAGTTACTGTGGCGATGGGCAGCTGAACCTCCATGTTTTGTTTGGTTACAAAGGGGTACAAATAAATTTTTGGGGATGAAGAAACTATTTGTGATTGTGATAATCAGATATATGCTTTGTCTAAACTCACTGAACATTATGCTTACAATAGGTGCATTTTATTTTATGTTAACACAAAGTCTTTTTAGCAAAGCGAAGTCACTGGAAAACACAAAAAATGTGAATTTTCAGGTGTCTTGTGCAGTAGTGTCAACTTTTGTTTACAGGAATGGTTGGCAGATGGGAATGTGTTTGGTTGGGGGTGGGGGCTGAGTGAAAAAAATGGAAGGAATTAGAAGTACAAACCTTTTCTTATGCTTTTACAGCACTATTCACAATAGCCAAGTGCTGGAAACAGCCTAAGTGCCCATTGGTGGAAGAATGGATAAAAAACTGGTACATTTACACAATGGAAAACTATGCAGCAGAAAGAAAGAAGGAAATCTCGCCTTTTGCAGTAGCGTGGTTGGAACTGGAGTGTTATGCTTAGTGAAATAAGCCAGGTGGCAAAAGACAAGTACCGTATGATCTCACCCAATATAGGAATCTAATGAATAAAATAAACAGTTAAGCAGAATGAGATCAGAGGCATGGAAACAAGGAGCAGAATGATTAACTAGTGGGGAGGGTGGAGGGGGAGAAGAGGGGAAAGAAGGGGAAGGGTTCCGTCAAGGGATTAGCGTGAATGGTCCATGGGCATGAACAATGAGACGGGGATTGAATGTAGGAGAGGGGGTGGGGTGGGTGGGGCAGGGGGGGCAACGGGGGAAAAATGATAATACAACAATAAGAAATTAATAAGTAAAAAACATGCTTTTAAATAAACGATGTTACAATCACAGTATTATTTGGTGAGAATAATAATTTCGATCACAAAGAAGTAAATTGTACTCGCTCATCCTCATAAAAAATGGTGTTCAAGTTATGCCCTCAACTTGTTAGCCTGTCTCCCCATTTCTACTCCCAACCGAGCCAAGTCACAAATAGAACAATGATTGTGGAGATATAGTTCAAATACTGGAATCAGAATTGATAGGTCATGCTATGAAATGGCAAATCTGCTTTACCTTTGTGTTTTCCTTCTATTAAATATTTTTTAATATTTAAATTATTTTTATTGTAAGAAGAGCACAAACAGAGTAATCTAATAAATGGTTTAACATAACTTTTCCATGGACAAAGACATATTTTTTCCAAAAGAAAGTCTTTATTTATTTTTTATACATTTTATGTTTAAAATAGGGTGTTATATCAGCTCATCTACCAACACACATTTCTGATGTTTACACAAATTCAGTAAATACTGGACTTTAGCTTATGTTTTATAATTTATATGGTTCGATTTACAAGCTATATTTCATACTTAATTGCCTTTTGGAGAGGCACATGTTATTTATTCTTTTGAACATCACAACATTTCATTGTTTTGTGTGCCTGTCCATGATTTACCTCTCATTTTCTCACATTTTTTACTAGACTAAAAAAGAGGTGACATTTCAATAAAAGAACTAGTCATTAAATACATATACAGTTCATAGCTATATATGTATATATGCACATTGCTATTTGATGATTTTCTTAGAATTCTAAGGAAAATAAAATAATGAGAAAAACTAAAGTGAAGTTAATTTGTGTTCACTTTTCCCACTTGGACAATAGTTAGGGTTGGTGTGTAATACTCATCTCAGCATTCCAAATGACTGAATGAATGAAGTTTGGCATGTCTAAGCTTTCAAATGTTTTCAATATTTTCAAAATATATTCATGACTTCTCATCACTTTGCTTTCAAGTATTATTTTCATAATTATACATTATGTCTATTGAATAGCTCAAAGTCAATTAATCCATTTGCTAGTAAAGATGACCTTGTTTGCCTTTATCATTGTCTTTCTGGTACTCTCTCTGATATGACTATCTGAAGCATCTTCAGGCAGATGGATAAAAATGTAAGGTTACTCCTCCTGAGTCCCCTAATTTATTTATTTATTTATTATTATTAAAAAAAATATTTTATTCAATATTTTCAGAGAGAAGAGCAGGAAGGGAGGAAGAAAGGGAGTGAAGCATCAGTGTATGGTTGCCTTTCACTTGCTTTCATCTGTCTCCTGGCTGGAGACCTGGCTTGCCACCTGGTTACGTGCCCTGACTGGGGAATTGAACCAGTGACCTTTGGGTTTATAGGTTGGCACCAATTCACTGAATCACACCAGCCAAGGCTGGGTCCCCAATTTAGAGGGCAGATTTGTGCATGTGTGCCAATTTCAGTTACTTTTCTCTGTCTATCTGCCAGTCTGGCTATAAAGAAGCAAATGTGGTAGAATTTGTACCTAAATCCACACAGCTGCTAAAAATGATTTAGTTTTTATGAAATTTTATTTTGAATAGAAGAAGGTTTTTTTCTATTGGCCAGGGAAAAGTTAGGGCCATATGTTTGGAAATTGTAAGTATCCTTTATTTTAGATGTCAATAAGAGAAATACAAATAGTTAAATAAGCAGCATTTACATCCATTTTGTAGAGAAACAGTCATTATTTGAAAACTCCAAGATGTAAGGATATATCAATTTTATAAATTTTAGTCCTGTTGTTACTTGGTTTATAGCAAGTTAAAACAGACTAAATACTGACCCCTGTGTGGCTATGGTAATAGTAATCTGTTTAAAAGCACAATTTTCCTGGAAGAAAAAAAAGCAAAAATGTTTATGTAATCAATCAAATACCTCTTTTAAACATCCAAATGAAAACTAATTGAGGAGAAGAATTAAATGTAGTGAGGCATGGAATTGCAACTCAAGAAAATATATTACAATGTGATTTGCCTGTAGTAATCTCTTCCACAGACTTCACTCAGGCAAGATAGGCATGCTAAGATAAGGCATGGTTTTCTTGTTTCTTCAAATATACTGTCACAATAATTGATTAGTAGTAAGTTAAAAGGTGTCCTGAGCTACATTAAAATGAAAAATTGAGCTTTGTTCTGATGCATTTAGAATAGGATGGTAAACATGGATATATAATTCATATACATATGATGTATAATTTATATGGGAGTATATATATAATGTATTAAAACTGAATGATGATTTCATTTTAGTTAGGAATCTGAGTTTTGGGAAATGTAAGTTTTGGGCGAATAAGGAGCATTACCTTACTCTCCATACATAATGATATCTCATATTCAAAGTCAATGTACTTATTTATGAGTAATATAAAAGAAAGCAAAATCATTACAGTAATGAAAAGAAGTCATGATCCTAAATTAGTGAACTAAGATCAGATACAATGGAAGCAGACATAAATCATTTCCCTTTTCTTCATTTGTAGTGTGTGTGTGTGTGTTTGTGTATGTGTGTGTGATAAGTGTGTGTCTGTATTTGTATGAAATTGGTGGGAGAACTATGAGAATAGATAATAAAGTTGTTTGTAATTTATCAACTTCAGTGTCAGGTATATAAACATAGTATATATTTAGAGATTTTCATTAAGCTAGCTAAAGGAAGCTTAATTAACACAAAAAATACATTTGAATTAATTAAAGAGCTGTCACACCCAGTGAATGTATTTCCATAGTAACTGTGATTATATTAAAAAATTTCTGCATAATTAAATGATCTGAAGCCCCTAGAACATTTTTAATGACATGTTGGGAAATGATATGTTCTCCTCAGATAATGTGCATGGTGTTAAATTATTGGCTTGCTGAAAGATGCTGTTAAAATATAAAAACAATGTTAAAGGTGAATAGTGGAATATATGTGCATGTTCACACACAACAACATTAAGAATCTAAAAAATAGAGTCATTATCCCTCCATTAGAGTAATGGGACTTAATTAAGACATTTCAGAATGATGAAGATATAGTAATGAGCACTGGCCAGTTACTTCTCATGTTGTTCTTCCATTCAAGAAAAGAATGAAAGCTTGGTGAAATGAAGGTCCTGAGCATGAATGAAGCCTATAATATGAAATATATTTAAATATAAAAGACTTGACTAATGAGTGCCTGATGCAGAAAGGCCCTAAATCATATAGCTTATCCAAATGCAAAGAAAACCAACATTTTTATCATCTTACTTTAGTCAGTCCTTATTGGATTCTCATTGGGTTTATAATGAAATTCATTCGAATGAATTTCACAATGTAATCAACCAGGAGTTAAAGTTCATTATCCACAGATTATTAATACTGTTCACATTGATAATTGATTAGCTGGAGTTGCGAATTCTTTGTTTAATGGGAATTAAACTGGCAAATGAGATAACTCACCTCATTGAAATGGAAGCTCTGGGAGCTGAAGGGGCTGTTCTAATTCAGCCCTGGCACGAGCCTGCCCTACAGCCAGCCCCCTGAAGGTTGCCAGTTTTTCGGTTTTAAAACAGGTGGGCAAATATGCAAGCTTTCCACCTGCAATCTTCATGGCTAACCATACTCTATCTAGTCAATACCTGATTTTTTCATTTGGGAAACAATCTGAGACATTACCAAACTTAGCTGTGCATTTTTTATATTGCCTGTTTTTAGGTCATGACCCCTGGGGGACTGCTCCTTCGCTGGCCTGATTTCTGCCTCCTGTGACTTGGTGTGGAAGTGCTGGCTGGAATAAAGTGGGGTGGGGTCCTACAGGAGCTCAGAGCAGGGGTCCCTGAGCAGCATAGACTGCTGCACCCCTGGTGGCAGCCAAGGGCCACTTCTGCTCTGCCTAGCAGTGGGGTCATTGCACAGGTTGTAAATATTTGGTTTGTTCCCATGTCATCATTTATCTTTTTTTCTCATTTATTTTATTGTTATCCAATTATAGTTGTCTCAATTTTCCCCCCATTGCTCCCCCGACCCCTGCCACCTCTCCCACAGTCAATGCCCACCCTGTGGACATTGTCCACAGTTGTCCCTGTCCAGGGGTGCTTCGTACTGGTCCCTTGACTAGACCCTTACCCTTCTTTCCCCTATTATCCTCCTCCACCCACCCTCCGGTCATTGTCAGTTTGTTCTTTATTTCTGTGTCACTGGAAATTGGTTTTATTTTGCTCACTTTTTGTTTTGTTCATTAGGTTCCACTTATAGGTGAGACCATTTATCTACTTTTTAGATTACCTTAGTGTTCCATAGATGACTAACAATCAAACATTTTGTCAGAAACAGTTCACTTCCTTAAAATAATATAATACAAATTTAACCAGAATATATTTTTAAAATTTTTAAAAAGATTTTATTCATTATTTTCAGAGAAAAGAGCAGGGAGGGAAGAAGAAAGGGAGAGAAACATGGTTGTCTTTCACCTGCCTCCAGCTGGGGACCAGGCTGGAGACCTGGCTTGCAACCTGGTTATGTGCCCTGACAGGGAATTGAACCAGTGACCTTTCCGTTCACAGGCTGGCATCAATCCACTGAGCCACACCAGCCAGGGCAATCAGAATATTTCTTAATAAAAAATCAAGGATAATTTTTTTTAATTTTAAAAGATTTTATTTATTATTTTTAGAGTGAGGGGAAGGAAGAAAGGCAGAGAGGGATAAAGACATCAATGTATGATTGTCTTTCACCTGCCTCCAGCTACAGACCTGGCTGGAGACCTGGCTTGCAACCTGGTTATGTGCCCTGGCTGGGAATTGAACCAGCAACCTTTGGGTTCAGAGGCCAGTGCCTTATCCACTGTGCCACCAACCAGGGCTCAAGGACAATTTTAAAGGTATGAATGCAATGTTATTAGTATATATAATTAATACAATTCTGTTGAAGCAATGAATCTATTCTTTTGATACTGATATGTAGAAAATTATTTCCTTTTGAAAATTCAGTGATACTACCTCTGATACTACTTTCTAGAATACGGGGCCATCAAGATTCCATTTTGAAGCAAAATAGTTGTATTTATGTTAAGTGCGAGGGGGTGATGATAAGCTTGGCTTCCCTTATTTTTACTGTCACTTTGAATAATACCCCCAACAGCATTTTATTTGGTCCTTGGAAAATAAAAGTTTAGTAATTTATAGATGGATTAATAAGACTAAGCTATCTGTATGTGTGTGGTTGTATGTTCTGTATTGTAAATAAACTCATTTGTATTTTGGTGTTACTCTCCTCAGTGATATTTTATTAAAAATGAAGGAAGGTTAAATGCATTCTCCATCTCTTAATAGCTTCACATTTTAAAATGAACTATATATTTTAAATGTTTGTTAAATCAAGGAAGAAAGTGATTTTAAAATGTAAGGGAAAGTGGACAGTCTCCTAAAATTAGGACACATGGATGTGGGCTTTTAATATTTATTTTTTTCTTTGCATAAATCAGCTGAAGAACCCTTAGGGATGATGCTGTTCATTATATCACTCTCAGCAGAAATTGCATTACAAAGAACAAATTGCATATTATGATGGCTAGAAATAGCTATGTTAGCATAAACTTACTGTAATATTTTATCATGCTCCTAAATGCACTTTCTGTAACAAGTGAAATTGTCTAAGAACTCAATTTATAGGTTATATTTTCCTTTTCCATGGGTTTTGTTTCTGTGCACTTTTGTCCTCTTCAGCTTCTCTTCATACAGATGCAGCTCCATTGCTTTCCATTCTTGTGAGAGTTACTGAAACTAGAAACACACAACAGCAGGAATTACGCAAAAATTGCTCCCAGCTGACATCACAATGTGGCCAACTGGAGGGGCTTCCAGTTTCCAGTCAATGACACAATTTGCTCTACATGCAAGGATTTTAAATGGTTATTCAAAACTCTAGATACAAAAAGCCATTCTTTTATTTTGTGTAAAAGTCAGGGTAGTCCCTCCATTTCAGTTTATCTACTTTAGAGTGGCCCTTCTCAAAGTGTGTTGTTCTCAGGATGTTTGCTAAGGATCTTCACAGCTCTTTTTCCATCTGCGTATCTGGGAGAGGCTGGATTTTCTTCATGTGCTTCAGCCAAAAATAACACATCACAAGAACCTGGCAGAAAAGCAACTATGAAAATCTGGCTGTATTCTGTTTGACCAGACTTTAGATTGGGCAAAAATGTAAGACAATGGTAGTCTCACTATGTTTTGAAACTACAGCCATTTTTCATAAAAATGTTTACTATTATGCATATTGTATAATATATACTATTGTTACTTTACAGTGACTTTATAAAGAGGTATATTTAAATGCCACAATATTGATTTCTAAAATGCTAAATACTGATGGCCATAGCCAACACAAATGGGAGCCCTTTTGGGTTCAAAATCTTTAAGAGTGTAAAGGAGACCTGAGACCAAGAAATTTGAGAACTGATGCTTTAGTGTATACCTTCTACCAATTAAAGCAGAAGAAAAATGTGTTTCTCCTTTTCATTTGGGGAACAATTTGAAACAATTATCAAACTTAGCAGTGCATTTTTTTCCATTACCCTTTCTTATGTCATGAAAAATGTATTTTTCTTCTCAACACAAAAATCTGAGTAAATGTGAATTCTGGATTCATTGTCTCAAGCATCTATTTTAAGGTAATCGTCATGGCAATAAATGGCACAAGGCTTTAGAATAGCATTATCGAAAGGAAAGTCACCCGTGGCACATCTGTGCAGAGCCGACAGCAGAGGTTGCTGCTTTTCCGGCAGCTACGGAGTTGGCATTGCTTTGCACACTGATGGCTCCCGACCAGCAGGGGTTTGCTTTCAGACTTTCTCTGGTCACCAGAAGCGCCAGGAGTGAATTCACCCAGGAAGCAACTTAACCAAAGATAGACAGGCGATAGTAGATATATATCCAGCTCCTTCACCCTTCTGGCGGAATAGCTCAAAGGTGTGTTGGAATTGCCCCTAGTGAACTCTTCAAATGCTTTTCTCAGGGTTTGTTTTTGGGAGAACCCAACATAAGATAACAACTTAACCAACAACATGCCTCTCTGTGCAGCTGAGAAACGAATAAGATCCCCAGGTCTCCTGATCAGCAAGTTAGGGAGTCTTTTGTATGATCCTTAGCCTTTCTCTAAAGCAAAATATATTTTAAAGGACTAAGACACCATTGCTTTTTACCAAAGTAAGTTATCAGTAGTTAAAATGCCAGAAAGCTGTATTATCTTGACATTTCATTATTAGGAGATATATTATGTTTTGATTTCTCTCAAAGAATTTAAATCAAAAGTTTTCTACCACTGCTGCCTTGACCTCTCTTGCTAATAAAGCTCTTTACTATTTCAGATGGTTGCATTAGGTAAAATTGCAATTATATGCTGACATTAATGACATGCTCTCCAACTACAATAATTTAAAAACCCTGTCATTTATGTTCTTATTCTGTGTTGATCAACCACAGTTTATGACAGCCCTCTGGCAAATGTGGCATTGTACAATGTTTCCCCTTGATTTTTGTTACTCATTATTTCCATGATATGCAAAATCAAAATTTTATAAAATTGGAAAGATAAGGCTTTAATTAGATGCACCTCAAGAGAGATAGGAGAGGTATAGCTTTTTTCTTGTGAATGTTGAGTCTGAATGAATATAAGACATGTTTACAGAGTACCTTGAGTAGTGCTAAAACATTTAATTATTTTATATTTCTTAAATTCTTTTGGTGTTACTGTAATACATTGAAGTGCAGTGATATATCAAAGTATATGTTCTTGATTATGCTTTTACAGTTATCCCAATTTTTTCCCCTTTGCTCCCCTTTTTTTCCCTTTCTTCTCACAATCCCACCCCCTTGGTTCATGTCCATGGGTTGTGCATATAAATTCCCTGAGTTTACCCTTTCCTCTGTTATTCTTAATTTCACCCTATCTTGTACCCGCCAATTATGTTTTCTAATCCCTGCACTATTTCCCCATTTCACCCACTCACCCTCCCAGCTGATAACCCATCCAATGATCTCTATACCTATGATTCTGATCCTATTCCAGTTGTTTGTTTTTGTTTTTATGTTTTTAGCTGTGAGGAATTCTTAAATTCATATGAAACTTGAACTTAACATCAAACCTTAGAATGATTAAGATACAAGCTAGCACAGGGTACAGATGAAGTTGTTTCCTACGAGAACCTGGAACCATCACTCAGTTTCCAAAAATGTGTTTTTTACTTTACTTTAATATATGTTTTTGTTTCATAAATTTTGGGCAAAACGAGGTTTGTCCTGAAAGTATCGGCTGCACAAACTATTTAAATTATATTGACACTGGCTTGATACTTTCTGGACTGACCTCATAGGTATAGAAAAAATGTTCCCCCAAGGAGCCGTTATGATTTTGAAGCGTCTCTATTTTCTACTTCATTAATCACACAGCTTACATGACTCCCACCTTTTCCATCCAGTTATGATCCATGCATTAATAAGTTTTAGGTTTACTTACATAAAGGAAGCCAGGAATACCATGTTTAAAAGACATTTTACAGATGGGCACTTTCCACTAGTTTGTAAGAGAATTGGCCAAGGGCATTCATTGAAACTGGTGTGCAAGTAGGGTGGGTCAATAATGGCTAGTTAATGGGCCAATTTTGAAGTAAAAATAAGGCTGTGATTTCCATCAGTTACCAATGACTTTTTCTGGTACATTTGCTTTCCCTTTATTCTTTGTATTTTTTAACAAAGCAGAGATGCAGCTTTTAGTTATCATTTGATATGCAGCCAAGCTATATATCTCAAGATGTCAATATCCACTGTACCTCATCCACATCTGCACCTGCAAGACCAGTGAGTTTTTTTTTTTTTATGTCAAAGGGATGACTGATTCCACTGTTTCATTTGCAATTTGACCCACAGTTCTCTGTATGGGAAGTTTAACTGATGTCTAAATCAGTACCATTAGCTCTAAGATGTCCCAAGAAATTCCTTCTTGGAGTGTAGACACTTTCAAATATACAAGGTCAAATGTTACTGCTCATTTGAAGGGACAGCATGGTAAGATGACTGGAGTCCTGGCCTGGACTCAGACCCCTCCCCACATCTGCCACGTACTCACTGCATCACCCAGGACAGCTTGCTTAACCTTGTAGGGCCTACTTTCACAACTGTAAAATGGCAATGATACCAGTCTTGAGATAATTTATGTGAAAGCACCCTTTTACATAAAACAGAGGATCCAAGTTATTTTATAAGCAAGGGAAAGAGGAAAATAATGGGAAGTAAACTGAAGAAGTAAGCTAGACCTGAAGAGAAAGAACTTTTAATTATAAAAATATATGGATTATAAAGAATTATATAGAATTATAAGTTATAAAAAATATTGAGTAAAGAAAATCATTCATAAGGCCTCTAGTATAATGCAATAATGGCCCCAACTGTTCCTATCTATTCCTTTTGCTATATAATTTTCCAGTTCCTCTTACTAAATAGGTTGTGTTTCTCACTCCTTTCATCTTATCTGTCCTTGTGACTATGTATGATCAATAGAGTGTAACAGAAGAAACTTTATTTTCTGGTAGTGGTAAAACTATTGATGATATAATTTCAGAGAGTGACTTTGTTTAATCATATTTGATTATACTCATAACATTACAAATTGAGTCAATAAATTAAGTTATTCTAGTTTTGGACTGTTTGTGTTAATCAAAAACACAAAGATTCCACCCTGACTGGTGATTCAATTGGTTAGTGCCTTGTTCCTTACACTAAAGAATTGTGGGTTTGATCCCCAATTAGAATACATTCCTTGCTTGCGGATTCAATCCCCAGTTGAGGTGTACACAGGAGGCAACTGATCAATGCGAGAGAAATGCTGATTGATGTTTCTTTTTCACATCGATGTTCCTCCTTCCCTTCTCTTTTCCTTTCTTCCTTCTTTATTCCTTTTTTCCTTCCTTCCCCTCACTCTCTTTCTCTCTCCCTTCCTCTTTCTCAAAAATCAATAAACATATCTTCAGAGGATATGGAGACTACTTAGTCAGAATTTTTGTGTTTATAACTAATTAGACGCTAACCCCAACTCCTTTTAAAATGAAAGAGAGTTTTTTACCTTATGAAATGAACAGTAGAGGAAGGGCAGGACAGCTGTTCAGTTGATCTGGGGTTAGCTTGGCTGGCAGCTCTGCTGGTCATAGCTGGGCTTTCCCATCCATCTGGCAGTCAGCTGACCTAAGTGGTCTGACTGGATTTGGCTCTGTTCCAAGAGTCTCTCATCCTCATGAGACCAGGTGACTGGGCCAAGTATATTTTCTTCATGGCTGTGGCAGAAGTGCCCATGTACAGGCCTGATCACACAAGTGCTTTTCAAGGCTCTGCCTGTGTCATATCTGGTAACATCCCATTGGCCAAAGAAAGTCACATGGCTCAGCAGAAATCAGAGGGAAGTATGACCCCTCTATAGTGCATAGATGAGGAAGGTGTGGAAGAAGAGGAGTTAAACAATTATCCATCACTGACTGGCTTACTTCACTAAGCATAATACTCTCTAGTTCCATCCATGTTGTTGCAAAGGGTAGGAGTTCCTTCTTTCTTCCTGATATGTAGTATTCCATTGTGTAAATGTACCAAAGTCTTTTGATCCATTCATCCACTGATGGGCACTTAGGCTGTTTCCAGCATTTGGCTATTGTAAATAGTGCTGCTATGAACATAAGAGTGCATAAATTCTTTTGAATTGGCGTTTCAGGGTTCTTTGGGTATAATCTTATGAGAAAATGCCATACTGTTTTCCATAGTGGCTGCACCAGTCTGCATTCCCACCAACAATGCACCAACATACCATAGGATCTCACCCAATACAGGAGACTAATGAATAAAACAAACAAGCAAAATAGAACCAGAGTCATGGAAACAAGGAACAGACTTTCAGTGTGCAGAGTGGCGGTGGGAGGGAGAGGAAGAGGCAAAGAAGGGAAATAGTTTAGTCAAGGAACTAGTGTAAATGACCCATGGACATGGACAACATGTGGGATTGACTGTGGGAGAAGGGGTGTGGAGGGTGTGGCAGGGGAGAGCAGTGCGGAAAAGTGGGATAAATGTAATACATCAACAATAAAATAATAAAAAATTAATTACCTAGGCTATCGCATTAAGACTGAATGGGAGAATTTTCTAACAGCCACCCCAGATGATTCTATGCACGTTAAAATTGGGAACTATAAGCTTAGTACTGTGGTTTTCACCACTGGCACCTGAGGGCTGAAAAATTCTGATGCTTAAACCCTATTCCTTTAGATCTTAATTGATGCGATGCGGGCTTTTGTTATTTTAAAGAAAATGATTCCTTATTAAGAACCACTGTTCTAGAAGAACTTGAGTTCCAGAGGAATCACTTTATAAAGATGTCCCATGTGCTGAAAGTTTTTATAGAGATGAAATCAGGGGAAAGTATAAATGGAAAACCAAGTCATAGAAAAACAGCTCTTAAAGACTAGTTCATAAATAGTCTTTATTGAATATCTCTTCTATGCTAGGTGTTTTGCTGGGCACTGGAGACATTATGGCAAATACCAGAGAGGTGGACTTGCCTACTTGAAGATGAGAGTGTCCTGAAGAAGATGAACGAGAAGTAAATATTTAGAAACTATTAATTAAAGAACAACATGTATGCAAATGCTGCAAAAGTGCAGGCAATTGTGAGACTAACAGGCATTTTCCACATGCGTTTCCCTTAATAAGTAGTATAGTCATAAATGTGGTACAGATAAAGAAATTTTGTTTATTTTTCTTTTTTAGTTGCAGTGTAGTTGGTATATTAGTTACATTAGTTTCAGGTGCACAATAGAGTGATTTGATATTTTTGTAACATACAGTGTCACCACCCACTAATTCTAGCAATCATCTGTCATTGTGCAAACTTATCATAATATTACTGACATTCCCCTTCACCTTTTCACCCAACAATGCCCAAAGTTTCTTTCTCTGCATTTTATTTGTTGACTTTTTCATAATAACCATTCTGACTGGTGTGAGGTGTTAGTTATCTCATTGTGGTTTTGATGTGCATTTCCCTGATGGTTAGTGAAAGTGAGCATCTTTTCGTATCTCTGTGGGCCATCTGCATGTCTTCTTTAGAGAAATAACAACAACAAAAAAATCTGAACAAAAACTGGGAA
Organism: Noctilio leporinus; assembly: GCA_004026585.1. Taxonomy (NCBI): domain Eukaryota; kingdom Metazoa; phylum Chordata; class Mammalia; order Chiroptera; family Noctilionidae; genus Noctilio; species Noctilio leporinus. The sequence goes on from PVIW01001951.1 coordinate 82,280, forward strand.
GAGGACAAATCTCCAAAGAAGCCATATAGATCACCAAGAAGGGAAATTTTATATTAAAAAGTCAGAGTTACAGTTCTATTTTATAACTAGCCCCTCCTCTCAAAATTTTCTGCATCATTACTATTAGCCTGTCATAAATTGAATGGATTTGGCAGGAATAATTTCTTAGAACAGTTTTAAGAAATGTGAGAGCTGGACCATGAACAACACCTTCAATTAGCCATGAGCTAGAATCTGAGCAGCCTCTCAAATTAACTTCTTTGTTGATCCTAATTGAATCAGGACCTCTTGAGAGTTAAAGCTTTTACATGTGTGCCACATGAACTGCATTGTGCCTAATTATGCAATGCTAAAAATGGACTCTGGTTAACAAGTGAGACTTGTTAAACATTAAAGATTTAGAAGATTTAAAAAATTTTAAAATTTAATGTGAGATGGTAAAATTTAAAAAATTTTTAAAATATGACATAGGATTACAATTCATTCCACTTGGCAAGCCTGCTATTTCATGTTGACATTCCATCAGGTGAGAATCCTATTATAAATTTGCCAAAGAAGAATTACTACTGGGAAATATAGCTGTTTTTTAGCCCTGGGATAATGCATCTCTCCTGCCATCCTATTTCACAAATCATTATAAGACTTCTATTTAGTTAGTCCATATTTAATCAAATCTGTAATGTTTTCAAATTTATTAGAAATGAGTTTATTATCATACTGATTTATCAGAGGCATTGCAATTTTCCAAAGGACTTTTACACTATTTAAACATTTAAAAGAAAAAGATGGCAATGGTTTCAATTTTGCCTACTCAATGGTCAGAAAATGTATAGATGGCCATTCAGTAGTAGATCTAAATTTTAAATTAGTTTTTGCCGCAATTATTTTTTTCTCATGGAACCATAACCTTTTAAGCATTTCATCCCTATTTCTAGGTTGCTTCACTTAATCAAGTAAAACATTAAAATTTGACATACGTGTTAGGTGCCTATTGCTATATGACAAATTAGTACAAACTTAAACTTGAAACAACACGTTAATCATCTCATAGTTTCAATGGATTGGGCATCCTGTTATGTCTTAACTGCATCCTCTGTGTGAAGGGCTGCCTGGGGGTCAGGTTTGGAGCTGGGGGCGGTGCCCTCCTTCATGCTCACATAGCAAAATGCATTTCCTGCAGCTTCTTTTTCAGGGCCAATAGGGGACACTTTCTCACATTTTGTCTTCTTTGAATGGCTCCCCTGATTAGATTAGGCCAATTTAGGATTGGTTCTGCCCAATCCTGGGAGGAGAGGATCATGTAGAGTGAACACGGAAATGGGTGGAAATTTTGGAGGCTGCTATGATCTGAATGTGTCCTCCTGAATTCATATGTTGAAATGCTGACCTCCAAAGATCATAGTATTAGGAGGTAGGGCCTTTTTAGGTACCAAGGTTATAAAGGTGGAGTTCTCATGAATGGTATGAGTGCCTCAATGAAAAGAGGTCCCTTATCCCCTCCAACGTGTGAGGACACACAGAGAAAGCTTTCCAACCTAGAAAAGAAATAGACTTATAGATACAGATAACTGACAGCTGTCAGAGAGGAGATGGTGAGGAGCTAGGTGAAGTAAGTGAAGAGATTAAACCAAAAAATGTCAAGACACAGATGCAGTATGGTGATTATCAGAGGGAAAGAGGGTCGAGGGGAGGTAGAAGAGGGTTAAAGGGGGATAAACTGCTTTAAGGCTGCTGCTAACGCATATGAGGTCTTTATGTAGATAAGAAAACATGGCCCTTCTTCAGAGTATTTCAAGGGCATACTATGAATAATGTCCCTGGAACTGTGGTGTGTACAACAGTATTCAGGATACCTGTGCTGAGGATGGGATAGCCACCCACACTTGCATCTCGTGCCTGCCAGCCAGCCGCTTTCCCAGCCTTGCTCACAGGTGGGGTGAGACCCAGCTCTGCCCAGCGAGACAGACGTAAGAGGGTGCCTGCTGGGACTTCTGGGCAATAACTTTCTTTACTGATAAGCCGGTAGATTATAGCAAAAATGGTCTTTTCCTCCTCATCTCCATCCTGCCTCCTGGTTAGGAGGCTGCTGTGAGGGGATGAGAGGGTGGGATCTGTGGCAGCCAGCTTGATACCATGAAGAACAAGGCAAGACATACCCAGGATCCTGCTGTTTTTGAGTCACTGAAGTAATCTAGAACTGTCTCTAAATTTCTTGTAAAGAGAGGGAGGTGGTATCTTTGTATATGACACTGTAATTTGTAGCTAAAAGCATTTTAACTGATCTTGGTATTTCACCAAGAACTTATTCTATAGGAACCTGTGTAAAGGAGTTAGGTGCAGGGATAGTGACTGTAGCTTTTTTTTTTTTTTTCCAAAAACAAGAAAATGCAAAGAAGCAAAATGTTCAACAATAGGGGGTTGGTTAACAAAATTAGGATCATTCAACACTGAAATTCTATTTGGTCACTAACCAAAATGAGAAAATTTATGTTCCAACATGGAAAATGTTTAGAATATATAGCTAAATTTGAAAAGAAGTAAAGCTGTGTTTAAACAGTATGCTTTTATTTTGTAGAGATTGGTCGCATCCATGGGTACGTAAATTTCTGTAACTGAAGAGAGCAGAGGGAGGGTCTTTCTTGTAGCAGCAAAATCAGCAGCCAGCTTAACCCTGGGAGTTTTCCAGGCAAAACTATAATTATCCAGTGAATACCAGAGAAGTAAAGATGTTAGAAATTTTAATATTGACCTTTATAAAATGCATGACATTCACATATTTCATATATATATACACACATATTGCATATATACATAGTAAAGATGCTGAAAAATTAATAGCATGTTTATGCAACTGATTTATATCAGAGAAGACAGTCTGTTAATTTCAATGAAGCACACACTTAAGTGTGCCTCAAGGCTGTAATGCATTTTTGAATATCAACATTTATACCAGCTTCTAAACTTTAAAAGTTAACTCTTGCCCTTTACAATTATTAACTACTGTTTGTATAACGCTTTATAGTTTATCTCTCTCTGGCATTCAGTCCAAATGGATGTGTAGATGAATTACAAAGAGTTTCAAAATTCCTTACTGGAACCTGGACACTGATGTTTAAAAAATAAGTATGTAGGGGAGATGTTCTTCTATGATGAGAAAACTACCAGCAATGCCTCATTCTGGTTCCCATGCTAGTTAAGGGCAGAGGCTGAAGTGGCCTGGGACTTCTAGACTCTGGACTTTGAGATCTTGCCAGGGTGCTGTATTGATGGCTCAGGGCTATCAGGGTCTTCTCCCTCCCTCCCTCCCTCCCTTTCTCACTTCTTTCCCCCCCTTACATTGAGTTGCTTCCCTGTGCCTCAACTGAATGACTGAGAAGGATAAGGTCTGCCTGCTCTTGCATAGGGCACAATCTAATGAAGGGTTTGCTAGAAGCACAGTGATCTTCACCTTATGTTCTGTGCAATGGGAAGATAAACCACCTTTGAGTAGAATGATGCCCTGCCTTCCTGCGGCCCCATCTCAGAGCAGTGCCACAGCTGAGGAACCAATTGGTTGACTTGCATCCCTGGAAGCGCTTTAAAGAATGCTGTGCTCATTCCCCTCAGCAGCACCTGCTCGTTCCCCTGCACCTGGTCCTCACAGTCTCTCACTTCCCCAAGTTGCTGTGGGGCTGCTTCCCCTCTCACACCCTTCTTACCCTTCTTAACATTCTTCCTCAGCCTTGGGAGCCTGGGTATCCACATTCTGCCTTACAAAAGCCAGAAGTAGGAGAGAACAACTATAGAACCCTCCTTGTGGAGTGAGGCATGTAAGAAACTGAGTAAAGACAAAATTCTCACAGCAGTCACCCTTTGCACAGCTGACTGCCTGCATCTCCGTCAGGCTTAATGCAGAGCCTCACCCCAGAATAAGCAGGATCAGTATTAGAAATGAAATATTGGGTTGGCCAAAAAGCCTATGTGGCTTTTTCCATAAACTAGAAGACTCATTTACCATTTTAACCAATAGCTTGATTGATTTGGATATTTTGAGTATGTGGGCTATCTCCCACGTGGTATATGTTGATTGTTCTCAATTAATGTCTCGATTTGATCACTATCAGCTTTAACTGGTCTACCAGCTCTGGAGCATTTTCTAGTAAGAAACCTCCAACATGAAACTTTGCAAACATTTGATCAGTCACAGCACCTTCTCCATACACTGCATGATATTTTTTTGCATTTCAGTTGTGTTTTTACCTCTCTTGAAATGATAAAACATAATATGCTGAAATGTTGCTTATTTTCTTTCAGGCTCCATATTAAACGGCTACACAAAAATTTACTAATTTTGGTAAGTTTTTTAAAAAAAATGCATGCTAATATGACAGGTGTCCCAATACAATCTAACTAAATTGTTTTGAATGACATTAAAGACAACTAAGTGCTATTAGAGCCATTGTACAGAAAAAACCAAATGAACTTTTTGGCCAACCCAATAGCAAATCCAGAGGGAGGCTATTGAAAAATTGAGAAGACCCTTTTCCTGGCATCTCACAGACAGACTCTAGACCTCAAGGAATTATGGGTCTGTAGGAAGAGCGCTTATGAATGAGTAAGCAGCCTTGCCCGAACTGGTCTCTGAAGTGCTTGGTCAGTAGGGTCTGAGCCTTTGTTAGCTCCTCTCTTAGAAGTGCCCTGAGGTGTCCATGAAATCTGACTTGGCAGACTTGGAGAGGGCTCCTGGCACTGTGACAGCTGTCCCCAGGTGCATTATGATTCACGCCTTAATTGGATGCCACTTGTAAAGTAAATGCTATAATCAAAAGTTAAATGGAAAAAATTAGCAATAAACCCCTGGTGCCTTCTGACTCGTGGGTCGCCCCTATAGTTTCATGATTGCAGGGGTGTTTTGTATTTATCCCAAAGTACTAATTTTCCACACAAATAATTTCAGATTCTAAACCTCAGACCTGATTGTGTCATCATTTCTTCCGTTCACCCCTAAATTATTTTCTTTTTCATGATAAAACTCTTCAAAGGAATGATTTTTATTTCAAAAGAGAAATAAAAAGATAAGAGCAAATGAATGTGACTCTGCAGTTTAATCCAATTTGGAGAAACTGTATCATTGTTTAAAGAATCTGAGAAGAGAAGAAGCACATGTTGGAACCTCTATCCTCTTCATATGTATATATATCTATTATTTTTATGATTTTAATTCTATTTAATTCTATTTTCTGCTTTTTCTTTTGCACAAAGTTTATGCAAATGATGAGAAAGAAGGATTTTTATTTTCAGTCATACTAGATATGTAGTCAAAGATAGTTTAAAGATCTTTTTGGCTTCATTCAGTGGTTTATAAGTTGGGCAGCATTCAATTATATAACAGGTCTTTGAATAACATTGTTTTGCTATAATGTTGATGAGAAAAAACAATCAATTCCTTGCTGGAGCGGCTGTCTTTGTGGAGTTTGCTATCTCCCCGTGTCTGCATGGGTTTTCCCTGGGGACTCTGGTTTCCTTCCACATCCCAAATATGTGCAGTGAGGTGAATTGGCATCTAAATTATCCCCATTTTGAGAGAGTGGGGGTGAGTGTACTGTTATGATGGAAGGGTGTCTGTCCAAGGGAGGTCCTGCTGCCTTAAGGAGTTGGGTGAGGCTCTGGCCACCCTCAACCCTGAACTGGAATAAACAGTTTGGAAAATTATCATCTTACATGTTTATTTATTAATTTTTTATTAAATGAATATGTAGCTCATATTTATTTCAATTGTGAATAGTAGAAGTGTTTTGGGTCTTTATCTGGAAGTTTGGAGATGTTTCTGTGACCAGAAAAATGTTGTAGGGTCTTAACTCTTATTTAATATCAATTAGTCTCTGGTATAATTGATTTAATTATATGTTATTTTGTCTCAAGTTATAATTTTCGAGAACCAATTAATGGTGTTAAGTGGTGACTTACTATACGGAGCATTTGCTGATTGGTTAAAGCAGGGTTACTTTTCTTCCCTGAAGCAAAGAGGTTTCCCGGGGCTGGGACTGGTGGCGGAGTGGTTAAGTGCTGATTAGTGGACCTCAGTCTGCCTGTCCTGGGAGAGCTGAACACAGGAGCTCAGTTAAGTTGTGTTTTGCTGATGTGGAGCTTAGCATGAGTGACTTCATCTTAGGCCAACTTCATCAGTTGTGTTGTGTTTTCCTTAGTGACTCTGATACTAAGATGCAGTGGACCAAGGTGTTGCACTTCCACCGGTGAGCGAAAGCAGATGCCCTTTGCTTGACAGTTGATCTTAAGAACATGTATATAAGATGCCTGGCTACATAAAAAGATAAGATTTTTTTCTGTTTTTGCAGGTCCTTTAGTGGATTATCTATAATGCACTTCACCTGCTGGTTTAATGATTATTCAGTAATAAAACTAAAACTTTTCTTTCTGTGCTAGTTTTGTGGAAAGGTTTTTCTGGATGGACAAGAGATTTTGTTTGTCGTTGTATGTTCCAGACTCTATTCTGTGCCTGTTCATTCTGATCTGAGGGCTTGCTCAGAGCCACACTGGCTGGCCAACACAGAGCAAACACTGGACAAAGAAGGAGTGGTGTGTCCGAAGAGTGGTTTATGCAGGATGAGTAAAGACAGGAAGCAGGACAGAGAGGAATAAATAACAGAAGCAGATGCCAGCCAAATCTGTGCTAGTGTTCAAAATCTTGTTTAAAACATGAAATAGGTTTTCTCTCTAGGCCAGCAGTTTTCAACAGGTGTGCCATGGCAGGCACACTGGTGTGCTGCAAGAATTTTAAAAATATGCAGTACCTAATTTAGTCATGGCTCTGACCTCGTTTTCCTTAGATTGTCAAGTTAAAAACAAAACAAAACAAAACAAAAAAACAGCCAACACTACAACAGGTTTCTAGTATGAATTAATCAAAATTATATCCTTTTTTGGTCAGATCAGTGAAAAAATATATTTGTATGCATGTCATGAGATGAAAAAGGTTGAAAATTGCTGCTTTAGGCTCTCGGGTTTTTAAAACCCACAAACATACTGTTTGTGTTTAAACAGCAAGATGTAGAGAAAAAACCAGGAAAGCCAAAAGAGAATTTAGTTGTTCAGGGGCCTCCTAACTAGTTTCCTCAGCACCGTGAGTCTAGAATTCAGGGTGTAATACTTGCTTTTTTCCTGGAGACCAGCTTTTTCTAGGCCCATCCTAGCTTTTCTCTGTATCTAGCAGGAAAGAAAAGGTTTGGTGAAGGTGGTTAAGTGTTTTAGGTTTCAGAGGCTATCCATGTGCTCCTCCACAGTCCGAGGTGCCATTGTGTGACTCATTCTCACTAACAGAAGGGGACCGAAGTACTTGAGAAAGAACCATGTGCCTTCTTGCACGTTCTTGCTCAGACAGCTGGATTAGAAGGCTTGCAAGGTACAAAGTGGCAAGAAGGGAGGTCCCTGGTAAAATAACCACTTGGAATACAATGATTTCAGAGGACTACCCAACCAACATCAGATTATGATGTGAACAAGAAATATAACTTTGCTGTGTTATACCACTGAAGTTCGTTGTGTACCTGTTCCTTCAGCATAGTGTAGCCTGGTCTGACTAATACAGGTGGGGATTTCTGATGTTCCACAGAGGAAGAATTAGAATGATTAATTTTATAATGTAAAATTAGATAAAACAGAGTATGAATATGCCACTGGACCAGGAATTCACATAAATGTTAAAATAATCTAAATATCTGATTGTAGACCAAATAGCTTGAACTGACTGAATTTCTGAAAAGCTTTTAGTGCTTAGCCCACAACATAGATAAGTTACCTCCCTAACTTGTTAAGTCTTAAGACCATGCTCTTGCATTTTTATAATTTTTTGGTTGTCCCCTTTTAATTTCCTGTTTTTAAGAAGCTCTGATGTATGCTCTTCACAGAGCAGGGGCCTTCAGTTCTTCATCACACATCATGAGTTGGCGCAGAAGAACTGAGATTCCACTCTAGTCTTCGTCCCTTACACTCAGAGCAGTATTTCTAACTTGGTCTATGTTTTATTATAAATATGAGGAGACATAAAAAGAAACAGAAAGGGGACCTGCCATTCTCATTTGCTCCCCAGTTATGTAATTTCTTGATTATTTTAAATAATGGATGTTTATGAACATGTACACCATTATTCCTTTTTGTTCAATTACAGTTACCATGATTATCATCATTTTCACCCTAGTCCTAATCCTGGCTGGGCAAAGACAGTGTAGGATAAAGAGGAGCTAGAAATCCATTTAAGGATGGCGGAATGTCATCAAAACTAGGCCTGGCTGGGCAGCAACAAAGTGGGCCTTTGTTGTAACATCAGTAAGGAGTCTGACTCCTATTATAAATCCTTGTGTAAATTTTTAGGCTCTAGCACAGGCAGTTACTAAAACTTTTCCTGGCAGGCCCTCCCCACATGTTGCATGGCCTGTGTTTTGCAGTCTCTGAAGGGAATTGCAGCCATTGCAATTTAGGCCCCCCAGGCCAGCCAGGCTCTTCTCTTATCTACATTCCTGGCCAGGTGATGTCATTCCTAAATCTCTTAATCTGAGGCCTTCAGCAGAATTTTCCTTTGGTGCCTCTGTTGGGCCCTTCTTTCCCAGGGAGGAAAGTAAAACCTCAGACACTTTCCCCAACTCCGACCCAGTAGTACCCAGTACTTTTATACTCCCAGGCCTCCTTCCTCACCTCAGGGCCCATAGAAATGCCAGAGCCTTTTTGGGGGCTCCCTCAGCATTGAGATGGCCCTCATGTCTATGTTGACCCAGCTGACCATTGAGAAGTGTGCTGTTCCATGGGGAAAAACAGAAAATGGGGAGTTGACATTTTGTTCTGTTTAGACTCTTGCTCAGACTATTGCAGAAAAGGATTAAAGGCTTAGCACCTTCATTTCATCTTGTTGATTTCATTGGCTACCCCAATGCCTGGCTGCTCAACTGGCTTGCTCCCAGTTCAGCTGAGTTCCTGGTGAGTAACAGCATTATTTTTCAGGGATCCAGAACAAATTCTTTCTTACCAGCAGCAAGCCTTGGTTGAATTTATGCCAAACATGTTAAACTACACTTTACCTATTACAAGGAAGATAAATAAAATAGTTAAAATACTTAATTGTAAATGAAAAATTTCTATTGCAAAGAAAAATCTTAAACTTTGAAGAAAAGTATTTAAGATTGAGAATAGAAAACACTTTGCTAGCCTGCATTACATGCATGTAATAATGTCATGTGTGTGTACATGGTTAACACCAGTTTTCTAGGTTACAACGCCCTTGCAATTTCATTGTTTATAGAATGAACTGATAGTAAAATGATATAAAAGTATTTCCAGAATAGAAAAGATACCCCTTCCCAGTACAGGGCTAACTCATGTTGGGTTTAGCCAGTCAGAGGACTGATAGGAGGTTGCGGGTGAGGGCAAGGAAGAGTTTGAGATGTTCCTTTTTCCTCTAGCTTGGCCATGGGTTGGGCACTGGTTGCATTTCTTCAAATGGCAGTTTTTATGAGAGAGCCTCTTCTCTGAGGTTCTCATTCTGATTCTGTTTCTTCCCCTTGACCCATCAGGCCTGGAGTGGCAAATAATTCTTGTTATTGCTAGTCCCTGAGTGCTCCAACTTCTCTTGTTTCCTCTTTAAATAGCCTCTTCATTAACTTCTCTTTCACTCAGAACTTTGTGTATATCTGGATTTCTTGCCAGCCATTTTATGCTCATACATTTCAATGTCATTTTAACTGAATCAGTTAAGCACATCTCTGAAACACTTGTACTTCCATTAATAATGTAGTACTTAGCTTTTCCACAAAAGGAGAGAAGATTTATAGGTGGAATTCGGGCATCCTGAATCTGGGGCAGAAGTCACATTCTAGTACTGGCTAACATCATTCTTGACTTTCTACCACTATTGCTTCTGAGCTTTTCACATTTCCTGGTACATACCAGATATTCACTAAATATTGTTAAGTAAATGAATATTTGATGAATACACAGAATGCTCATATTGAATGTGTGACTTTGTTTTTTTCCCACTCAACATTAAGCACAGTAACTACTTAAGTTATTAAAGAAAACTTGACAAATATTTGACTGATATGTAAGAGTTCACAGGTTGCAAGCCAGGCCTCCAGCCAAGTCCATAGCTGGAGGCAGGTGAAAGGCAACCACACATTGATGTCTCTTTCCCTTTCTGCTTCTTTCCCTTCCCCTCTCTCTGAAAATAATGAAAATCTTTAAAAAACAAGTTCAACACATATTCTAGATGGCGCAGTAGATCAGCTCTCTTCATTCTCTTTATTCTCTTTGCTAAGAGAGTACATAGTTTTCTTATTATTCTTGAGAGGACAGGAAACACTTTCTTTTAACAGGTGGTTAATGTATGAGTACCAGAAAGCAAGTAGGCAATATCAAAATTGCACTGTTTCAACTGTTAACTATTTTCCATAGTTGGTATGCCCACTTTACCCATTAAATCCCATTCAGGAAGCCATATTGCCAGTTATGTCACTTTCAAACACAAGCAGCAGTAGGGTGGTTGTTATATTCCTCATCTGTAAGATGTGTTCCATAAGTGACTTACTGCCTATGCACAAGGTGACTGGACAAAGGGATGCCTGATTGAGACCAGCTGTGACACAGCATTGCTCTAGCTGTTTGAATCCTTGACAACCTAGGCGACAGCTGCAGACCCACGTTCACCTGATTCACAGGAGAGACATTAGCATGACACTGAGCTTCTCTAAGGTTTCCCATCCTAATGCCAATACCTGGAATTTCATTTTGAGAACAGTGGTTCCCACAGTGAGGTGCCCAGACCAGAAGCATTCGCATTACCTGGAAACTTTTAGAAGTACAGAATTTGGGCCCTACTTAAGATCTGCTAAATCTTATTCTGTGGATAGGGTCAGTGACCTATGTTTTAACAAGGCTTCCAGGTAATTCTGACACTAATGTTTGAAAACCATTCACTTAAAGTACTGATACATATCAGATACATGTTCATTAATGGAATATGGAAGTCCAGAGTAGTTTTGATGAAGGCTGGAGGGAAGTAACAGGAGGAATCTAGTCTTAAAGTGTGTGGAATCCTTATATGGAGAGAAAAAGTAGGCTTTTCAGGGAAGCAAATGCCCTAATTTATTTTATGTACTTCACAGAAAAAGCAGCCGAACCAAGAAGTACTTGACAATTACTGTGAGTTTAAAATCATCTTTCGCTTGGCAAGAAATGAAAAGTGACATGGGGTGGGATTATAGGTTCTGGAGGGGAAGGTGCTGATTGACATGTGCACATCTAGATATCTAGCCATGTGACATCCATCCTTTCTAAGGGAGGAGGTTTATGAATCACCCCATTTTCCCTAGACGCTCCAGATGCAGCCCAGCCAAGTTGGCTCAAGGCTGCTCTTCCTCCCAGACAGTTTTGCAAATGCCTATTAAGTCTTGGTTGTGTAGACCCTCAATGCTGTAGTACCAACGTCAAGGCAGGCTATTCTACGGGGATAGGTGATTACAGCAGGGTTCATAGAAAATCCACTCCTTTATCTTTCTTGGGTGATAATGCTCTTTATCTCTAATGCTGGGAAGCAAGAAAAATACTGAATTGCTCTCAAATATCTTCAGCTTGGGCCTTTGAAGAAATCAATCTTTCTGTGTGCTCTTTCTTAAGAGATATAGATTCTCTCGGAAAAAAGTACCTTATTGCTAACAAACATAATAGTAATAATTACAATTATTACAGGAATCATTATAAACAGAACCGGTTGATGGCCTCCTGAGACCTAATGAGCACTGCTTTAATACATGTGACTGTCACCTGGGGATCTAGTGACAATGCAGATTCTGGTTCAATACATCTGCTTGGGGACCCAAATTGAAGTTAGTAATCCTGAGTCCCTGGACCACATTGTAACTAGAAAAGAAATAAAGAATGAGAATTATGCCAAGTTCCTTTCCAAGCATAAAAGAATAGTGTCAGTCTCATTAGTTCCTACAACTAAAAATAAGCTATTATCCTTGCTTCCTCATAATTTCTCTGGCAAAGGAACTTTGCAGTGAGTGTTAGAGCTTCAAGACTGGTATGCAGGGCATGTAGGCTAATGTAATCACTATTCTGGAAGGTATCTGAAGGGTAAATGGACAGGTTGGGCCCAAGTTAAATTCAAAATCAGAATCACTTGTGATTAATGGTAGAATAATTAAGCTTCTATCATCAATTGTGGAAGCTTAAATTCTTAAGTCAGCTTTTATTTAGTAATCCTGTAGAGTCCTTGCAGAAGCAGTCGGCTCCTCAAAGCGGTGGGGCAGCATTTTGGGGGTCACTTCAGTCAGTGAATACCAGAAAGCAGTGACACAGGGATGATCTCTAAATGTCTGGGAAATTAGGGCAGCATTCTCAGATTTTCAGATGCTACAGGGTCTGCTTGGCCAGAAGGCTTGCCAATTATCATCTAATGCTGATGCTTACTAGCTGTTGGCAAGTAGAAAGTCACTGGTTTGGCTCCCGGTCAGAGCACCTGCTTAGGTTGCAGGTTTGGTGCCAGGTCAGGGTGTGTGCAAGAGGCAGCTCACTAATCAATGTTTCTCTCCCTCCTTTCCCCCTTCTCTAAAAATAAAGAAATAAATAAAATCTTTAAAACATAGAGAGGTATTGTCCTAATGTTACGCTTTTAAAAATGGTATCTACTGGATTGAAATGTAACTTGAGGGGTGTCCAGGGCTGTGTATAGAGTATACTACTGTGCCCCTCCTCTGGGAAGAGAAAATGGCATAGGGGAGGGACAGAAGAGAGAACCTAGCAATCCTGAAAGCTTATGGATATACTGATCTGGAAAGTAATTATTTTACCATAGCTCAACTCTGATAGTTTAATAAAATATTCACTTTATGATCTGAGAATGTTTACATTTGCCCTCTTGTTCATAATCTGTTGCCTGAAGTTGTGAATGGGGTGGGGCTCAAGCCCCTGGGGTAGGCAGAACTTTAAGATGAGCCCCAAGACTCCTGTCCTCCAGCACCTCCCCTGGGATGTGGGACCTACGACTAGGATGATGTTTTACTTCTCTGACTAGGTTACTAACCTACTTTACTAGTGCAAAGGGCTAGATAGTAATGATTTTAAATGAATAACCCTCCAATACAAGGAACTTGAACTCCTTGGGCAAGCCTCTGACTTCGGGGCTGGAATAGGGAAATTGTAAGCTTAGTCTGGAATATAGTGTGGTGCCAGAAAATAAGAAAGTTCTCAAAAAAATGATAGAGGCATGTTAAAAAACATAGGCACTAACTTCAAGTTGCTCCCAATGGCCAAATCAGTAATGACATAATGAAAATCATGCATTATAATCTGGTGAATAAAATATGAATCCAAAAATCCATAGTGACATAAATAACTTTAAAAATTAGTAGAAAAGAAGAAAAAGCTGTTATTTACAGTAGAATTCCAAAGATTAAATGTAGGGAGTGATGAAAAATAGAAATTCCATTTGACAAACACCCTAATAATTTCTTTAGATGAGAATCATTAACAGATGCTAAAGGCAGTGACTAAAAGTGTGATGGAAAACAAAATTCTGAGACTACATAGTCTTATTTTATCTCCCCATAAGATACACATTAATTATAAAGGGAAAGAAAGTAAGTTTATGGTGGAGAAATTAGACATATATCACCTGTTGTGGGTTGAATTACATTTTCTCTCCCCAAATTCATATGTTCAAGTCTTAAGCTCCAGTACCTCAGAATGCTACCTTACTTGGAAACATGGTCATTGCAGATGGAATTACTTAAGATGAGGTCATACTGCAGTAGCAAGGCCCCTAATCCAATATATCTGATGTCCTTATAGAATAAAGGACTTTTGAGGTAGGTGTACTTAGGGAGAATGCCATGTAAAGATGAAGACAGAGAGATCAGTGTGATGCTTCTATACACCACAGAATAGCACGGTTGGAGAAGCGTAGGGCAGTTTCTTCCTCACTGCTCCCAGGAGCAACCAAGTCTGCTGACACTTTGATCTCAGACTGCTAGCTTTCCTAACTCTGAGATGACCTATTTCTGTGTAAGCTGCTCAGTTTGCCCTGCTTTGTCATAGTAGCCCTAACAAATAACACACAATGCTAGCTGAGTAGTCATAGTTAATATCACCAGACATGGAACAAATGAACATTGTGTTTTCCTGATAGAACGCACCAGGGAATCTTCTGGGGGATTCTGGCAAAGAATGTATAAGCTGAATTTCATAATGATGAAATAGCAGATAAATCCTTATTAAGGGACATTATAAAATAAAGTTATTTTATTATCCTTCAACAGTCTGAAGCTCATAAAAGACAAAAGATTGAGGAATTATTCCAGATTAAATGCGACAAAGAGATATGACACAGACATGCAATGTGGGTTCTAGATTAAATCCTAGATTAGAATAGGACATTAGTGTGACTAGTGGAAAACTGTGAATGAAGTCTCTAGATCAGCTAATTTTGTATCAATATCAAGTCTCTCATTTTGATAATTATACTGCAGTTATATAAGAAGTCAATATTTGAAGAATCTTGATGGAAGGTATGCAAAAATTCTTTGTACTATTTTTACAACTTTTGGGGGAAGTCTGAAAGTTTTCCAAAATGAAAGCTGAGAACATTTAATGAGAACATTAAAACAGAACAAAACAAAAATAAAATCATGCTACAGATTCAGACTACTGGAGAAAATATTTTCCTTATTAATCTGAAAATTAAGCCCTTCCAATTCTGTGATGATGTAGATTAGAAAAAATTCTGAGAAGTTATGTCACCCCAATGGCCTTAGTTAGTATTATAGCTAAACCATTATAACTCAATAATTAGGCAGTGAGATTCAAGTATTAATTTCTCCTTCTATGTCATTTAAAAAGTCTTTCTCCAAGTCCTTTTCTATGATTTTTAAATTATTTAAAACTCCTTAAAGACAAGAATGAACTCCTCTGATTATTCACAAGTGCATTTAAGCATGGTAAAATTAAAGGTTCATTATATTATCCTGGAAGAGACTTCACTACAGCACATTGATAGGTCACAGCAATGTTTCCTGGCCTTTCAGATAATGAGGCAACACTGATGGTAGACAGAATAGAAGGTTTCAGATAAAACCAAATGACTTCTCAACACAGAATAGCCTCTGCAGCATTTCTGATAGAGTTTAAGTCTCTTTTCAGTGATCCATAACACATATGGATAGAAAGGTGGATGGTATATGTACTATGTGCACACAAGATAAAGTACGATTTTTATCTTTTTAAAAATGATAACTTTAAGGCTTCTATATTAGCTGAACTTCTCAACCTTTACTCTGCTTCTTTGCTTTTTGGTGGTGGTTGGGGCTGGTGGGGTAAATGAAGCTTGTCTGACATAGAAACAAGTTATTTCTCACAGTGTGGTTGGGTATTTGGGGTTGCTACAACAGCAGCTGGTAAGCAGCACCAACCTTCTGGCACAATTAATTTATAGTTAAGCTTCTGAGTCAGTGCCTGAAATTTAGAGGAGGAGAGAGGCTGTACATGCTGAGACATTTGGATGGGTAAAGTATTAGAGAAAACATGACTTGGCTTGTGTTCTCTAAAAAGGGAAAGAGTTGTCATATCCATGTGTCCATTCAGGTTGAGATGTCATTGACTTTCCATGGGAGCAAGATACACATCTTCTTTCTTTTGGTTGTATGAGTGGGTCTGTTGCTTCTTGTGGCAGACTCACCATAAAGTAACTTCCAAATGAGTCACACACTAATATAATCTCCTCAGTTTGAGTGTGGGCGGGTTCTGTGACTAGCTTCTAACCAATAGAATATGGCAAAGGAGATGGGTTGTGACTTCCAGGGTTAGGTTGATCATGTAAGCCTTCCTCTTTGCAGTCTGGGTAGAGACCCCCCTTGCTAATTTTGGATGAGTAAGCAGCAGTGTTCTGAGGCCTGTGGATAGCATTGAGAACACCTCCTAGCCAATCACCAGCAATAAAATGAAGACCTCAGTCCTATAGCAAAGAGATGAATTCTGCCAACTACCAGAGGAAGCCAGAAAATAACTTTTCCAGCAGAGCCAAGCTGAGAATGAAGCCCTAGATCATGCCTTGATCCAGCAGTGAGACCCTGGAGCAGGGAACTCAACTAAGCACGCCCAGACTCCTGATCCGAGGAAACCCATGAGGGACTAAATGTGTGTTGTTTCAAGCTGTTTAGTTTGAGATGATTTGTTACACATCACTAGAAAACCAACCCTCCTCCGGTCCAAATCCTTGAATTACCATGAAGTACCTCACATTACTTCAGTACAGAGTCATTTGTCATTTACAAGAGGTATGGGGTGGTTCCTGGTTGCTTTTGTTTTTCTTACAGATGTGAGTGGCAGATGGTACATTGTAAGTTTAAAGTTAATTATATGCAAACATCTGGTGGCACATTTTCCAACACTAAATGTCTCCTCTTTAAGGAATGTTCACCAACATGAGAAAAATGCCCATGGCAAACTTCTACAAATAATAGATTTTCTAATAGAACATCCTATCTGAACTATTTCCCACTGCCAGATAATGGGTCAGAAGAAGCTGGGTCTTTTCTGAGATCTCCTCATTGGATAAACTGATGAGTTTTACTTTGAGCCTGTGCTTCAGGACCTGTCTTTTTTTTTCAGAATATACACACAAGCGTATATTCATGTAGTCACTTGCTCACTCAGGCTTACATTTCATGAAAGAACACACAAAAAATCAAAAGAAGCAAAAGGGGTCTGTGACCTCCATTACTCTACAAGAAGTTAACAAGAAACTAGATTTACTTTATAGCCAATTGTGCTGATTGAACCATATGTAATATGAATGATTCCAATTATTTTGGGGTTCTTGCTGGTATTGTCAGATACTCTATGCTTCAACACTGATTAACATTCTACTTCTAGGAAGAGAATTTCTAATTTTTCTCTGAATTTAATTCTGATCTACGAAACAACCCATGAAGTATCACAAACCACAAGCACATTCTTTGATTCCACTGGTGCAGTTAATGTTCCCAGTTAGCAAGCAATCAATGCCAAGCTGGCTTCCCCATATAATTCTCTCAGCCTAACTGCTTCATTTTAAAGGAAGAGGTACATCCATGATATTTCTTATGGGGTGAAGAAATCCAGTGCCCTTGTATTTAGAGAGTATGCAACATCAATGCAAAGGAAAGACCTGACCCTCTAAGTAAGTGATGACTACCACAGCAGCTGGGATTTTCTTGGGAGAGGTTTGAAGTATGTTTATCTGCTCTCTGGCTGCCTGCTGGCTTTAATATAGGCTTTGCCATGTAAAAGCCACAGTTGATCCTCAGCCTAGAATTCTGCCTTTATTACCTATCTTCTTTGTATTGTGACTGGTGAAAGATTCAAGTTGCTTTCCTCATTATTCAGTTTTTACTTGAGAATGTCCAGTATGATGTGAACAGAGGATCTATGTTGTAGGAATAAATGCAAATGAAAGTGTTCAGTAGAACAAAAGTGAGTTTTTTTCTTATATCCTATGTAAGATTTTTGGATAGCAAGTCCCGCTGGCAGCTGGGGAGACAACATCTGATGGAAATTCTGACACAACAAACTGCCATCCTTGGTTTATTATTTCAATAATGGAAACGGCATGGAGAAAGCAGGGCAAGCTAATCTTTTCACTAATTGGTTACTGATTTCATTTTGTTGTTAAAAGAAGGGAAATGAGAAGACACTATTCTGTGACATTAACGTTACAATTAATTTTATGAAACTTGATTCCAGCAGAGGTGGACAAACAGGACATTTAAAGAGCTAGTTCAATATTCTTACCTACCAAGCTCAGATCAAACATTTCAAGTGATTTTTGGTTTTTCAGCGAGGGAAGAAATGGGGGTTTGTAAGTAAGAGACAACTGCTTTTCCCCAAAGACCCTCATTCCTCTTTTTATTTGCAGTGAATACATTGACATTGTTTATTCAGAAATAGATACATGGGCTCAGGAAGTCTGCTAGTATCAAGGTTCTATAACCATGTGTGTGCATGTGTGCACCTCTGCATGTGTGTGTGGGGAGGGGGTGGGCAAGGGCTAACATAGCTTAGCCGTGCAAAGGGGTCTGCGGGAAGCTGGGTCTACTGTGACCATGGCATGCTAATACCATAATGTGCAGAATCACTAATTAGGCTGCTGAGCACAAAATGCATCCTATGATCAGTACATTTTGAATCACAAACAGGCAGCACAATAATGCCTCCTCACGGAGGTATTTTGTTCAGCGGATGCCCTTTACTCAGGGACAGATTCAGGGTGTGCAAGCGCGGAGCTCACATCCACATCCCTCCCCTTGAGTTCCTGATTACACCCCGTGAAAGGAGGCAGGATTGTTCGGCTGGCCTTCTTTCTAACTCAGAGCTTCTTCACATCCAGCTGCGCCTTTGGCTCACCTGAGACCTGCGCATAGTAACAACCTCCCAGCACGTGCCAAATGTTGGTCTTTTCCCAAGTGCTCCTGGACATTCTCATGTCAGGCAGGGCTGAGAACCCTGGAGCTGAATAAGGACCCTGCGAGAAGAGCAACTGGGCAGAGCCCTGGGAGCTCCGCCTGACTCCCGTGCGCAGCTGTGCCTGGCTGGAGGAGCCCCCTGCCCTAACTGCGGGTGACAGAGGTGCCCAACTGTCCAGGTTGTGCAGCAAGAGACAGGCAGTGCCAGAAGCAGTAGGGAGGGCCACTTGGACTCTGGACATCAGCAAGTACCAGGAGCAGTGGCCATGGGGACATGGCCCACATGGCAAATTGGGCAGCCGAATTCTGTGTGGCAGACAAGACTGGAGAGATCCCCAGCAGGGGAGGAACAAAGGGGCAGAGGTTGCATCTGTGAACACATGTGAAACATACCCTGGAGATACCAAAAATGACTTAAGATGTAGAGGGCTTGTAATAATGAGCAGGAACAAGAAACAAAGTGCTGTTTATTATGGGCACAAGGATCACATTTTATCCAGGCTGAAGAGCTCTACAGGTATCTGGATAATAATATACTTTAATACAAGGTTCAAAGTGGTAAACAAGCTGTGCTTAGTGCCTGGCTAGGCAGATAACAAAATTTATCCAGTACAGCAGGTAGTACATCTGTGCTGAGTTTCCTGTCTTGGAAAAAAAAAATGTTAAGAAGTTGCCTACCATAGTTAATTCATCTAGTTTAGCTATGTCACATAACAGTGATATCATTGAAATTCAGAGATTAAGCAATCTTACCCCATGTTTACATAACTGTTTAGAGACAGCTGGTCTTGGGCTTCTGACTTAAATTTGATTAAACTTCATTATACCTTAACTGTTTGTTTCCATTGCCTTTAATTTTGTTCTAAGTATTCTTTCAACCAAATTTGGTGCTTTGGATTGATTTTATTTAAGAAAGAAATAATACATTCCCAAGGGTCAAACCCTCTGTTTCCTTAGGGGTGTAGTGTCCACTGTTGGTTGAGAGGATGGGCTTTGTGGTAAAGCCCATCCGAGTTAGGATTAAGGCCCATTCAATCACTGTCTTTGTGATTTAGGGATCCTAACCTTTCTGAGCTTTAGCTGCACCAAAGATAATAAGGCTAAATTATTGCTTTCATTTTTTTATGGTAAAATATAAGATAATTTGAGCTATTACTGTATAACTTCATTTAGTGTACATAGTATATAGACCCTTGACAAATATGAAGATGGTTTGCAGAGATTTTGGTGAGAAAGTCATAAAATCAAATAACTTACTTTTAGATAATGCCATTCAGGATCATTTTTGCAGGTGCGTGTGATTGCTAAAATTAAAAAAAAATTGAAGCCATAAATTTGCACCTTCCTTGAGGTGCTTATTATTTATTGAGGAGGACAGCTAAATGAAGGTAGATGGAGGCAGTATGGTTGGGATTCAGGAGTACGAAAACAAAGCACCTGAAGAGCATTAATTTAGAAAAGGTTCATGGAAGATGCAAGTTTGGAAACATAAAGTGAGAAGGACATTGTGAATAGCTATAATAGTAGGCGAACTAGCTCAAAGCTTCAGGTGGGGAAATCAGGAGGTATAGTTTCTGGCTGGAGGATAGCTTATACAAAATCTCTTTTTAAGTTCACTTATGCTTTATTTCCCAAAATTATTTAAAAGAGTGAATGCTACCTCCCCTGTTCCACATGCTATAAAGTGACATAAAAACACAAGAATAAAGTAACATAAGAGAGAGTCAAGAGAAGAGGCACTTGACAATATTTACTGCCAAAAGAAACTTTTTTTGGAACGAAGATTACTGCAGCAAGAAAATTTGTCATGACCCCCTTGAGAGGCTCTGGTTCTTTCTCCAGCTCAGCTATTTATTACATCCTTGTTCTTTGTTTCCTTCTCATTGTCAACCCACTGCCAAATAAATGTTGAGTCAGTGATTGTTTGTTATTCAGATATTAACATGGAGCTTGAACACAAAGAGAATACTAAACAAACAAACAAAAAACACGGTTACTATCTACAAGGTAATCAAAAGCAGATTGGGGATCAAAACCACTATATTGTTTATGTGGTAACTTGCTTCAAGATGTGTCATTTGAATTACGTGATGTAAGTGGTTAAGTATTTCAACTTTAATATGCAATCTTACATATATTGTAGTATGTGTACTGTAGAATGGTAGTAGCATTTGAACGCTTTAATTAGAAATTCTTATTCCAATTGTGTTGTCACACAAGGTCTGTCTCAAAATGTCAATATAATTAAAACAGTTTGTGCAGACGATACTTTTGGGACAGATCTTGTATATTCTTTAAATATTAATCAGTTCCAAAGGGTTCACTAATTAGTATTAGGAATGTTAGAAATAATTTTTCATCGGTGAAATGAGTGAAGTTCAAGATATATGAGTGGCTAAAACAGTGGTACAGGCACCATGACCTTCCATGATTCAGAGACAAGAGTTCATTAAGCCTAGCTGCCTCATACTTACAGTATAGTGTTACAGGTTTTAGAGATCCATATGGTACTGTGTATCCTGCATTTTGCCTGTTGCCTATTCCCCCAAATGTTGGATGACCTGTTGGGTTATTACTGTCAATGCCTTGGAATGAGGATCTTTTGTGGTGGGGTTGTTGGAGTGTACATGGATGAAGATTTCTTAGTGTCTGGTAATTGCTTTCATTATAGTATAACAGAGAGATAGATAATAGAGGAGGGTGATGCATAGAATCCTCTTTCTTCTAATCACCAGAGGCCACTGACAGTTACTCCAAAGAACATGGTATTATAACTGCCAACTTGGCTGACATAAGTGTATAGCAGAAACCCAAATAAAGCAATCTTTGAAAACAGAATTAATTTAGGATCTTTTCCCAAAACCTGAGTGTTTAGCTTCATGGTTGATGACTTGATTTCTATGTCTTTTACTAATGATCACTCACAATATGAGAGATCAACTCCAACCCCCCCCCCCAAAAAAAAAAAAAAGAAAGAAATAAAAAAGAAAAAAATCCCAAACTACATTATGTAATTCTTTTTAGTATAGTTTAATAAAAGAACAAACTGGTTCTGAAATAGAATTGCAACTTCTCTAGCATAGGTGTACTGAGAAATGAAGGAGATCAAGATGTTGGATATGGAGAATTTTGAAATTTTCATGGTCAGTAGGATTAGAGTAGGAAAAGATGGAAGAAAAAAAAAGCCATGCTACAATATAATAGAGGCTGTCTTGAACAACATGATTCTTCAAAAAAGTCTTTTTGAGTCTTTACTTGTAGAAACCACTGACAGAACACTGGCAGAGAAGCATAAGATCTAAACTAAGCCCTGGCTGGTGGCTCAGTGGATAAGGTGCCGGCCTGTGAACTCAAAGGTCGCTGATTTGATTCCCAGCTAGGACATACAACCAGGTTGCAAGTCAGGTCTCCAGCCAGGTCTGTAGATGGAGGCAGGTGAAAGGCAACCATACATTGGTGTTTCTTTCCCTTTCTGCTTCCCTCCCTTTCCCTCTCTCTAAAATTAATAAAATCTTAAAAAAAAAAAAAAAAAAAAAGATCTAAACTAGAACTCTATGTCACGAAGAGGTGATAATAACAGAAATGGAAGACAATAGGATGTGTGAGATGAGAAAGTGGCTCATAGATGGAAACTAAACAGAGCATTTATTTCCCTTTCCTTTTCTTTGTTTAACCAAAGAAAGTTTCATCTCCTACGAAAAAAAGAGATAACATTAAGGAACTTATTCAGCATTGAGGTATCCAAAGTATAAGGACTGATTGAAAGAAGACTGTAAATGGGAAAAGGATCTCTCCAGAAAAATCTCTCTTATACCTTGAACTCCCATTGTCTGTTTGGAGAACACTTTGGCTTTTCATTCTTTTATTTCTGACCTGGATTTCTTGAGCCTCAAGTGCGCTCAGCACCCAAATGTAATTTTAATATCAATGACTGGAAGCTGGAGAAAACCTGGCTGCTGCCCACCTGCTTTATCTACTTCTAGGAAATCATTCTTTCAGAAAAAGCAAGCAAGATATTTTAAAACTAAAACCTGGGGTGAAGAATTATTTTTTTCCACTTTGGGTTGAATATAGTATATTATCTAAAGATGTGGGTTCATAATTCACATATTGTTATTCTTAATAGTCCATCCATCTAGCTATTTCCTAGTTTTTTTTAAAAAAGATTTTATTTATTATTTTTTAGAAAGAGAAGAAGGGAGAAAGGCAGAGTTAGAGAGACTTCAATGTATGGTTGCCTTTCATCTGCCTCCAGCTACGGACCTGGCTGGAGACCTGGCTTGCAACCTGGTCATGTGCCCTGGCTTGGAATTGAACCAGAGACCTTTGGGTTTGCAGGCTAATGCCTTATCCACTGTGCCACCAGCCAGGGCCTATTTCCTAGTTTTTGATGAAGACTAAAAATGCCCTTTTTTCTTGCTGATGACATGAAATATTATAAGGTCCATCCTTCCTAATTTAAGTCTTGTCTAAGTCCATTACACACACACACACACACACACACACACACACACACACACACATATATATATATATATATATATATATATATATATATATATATATTAGTATAAAATGAGGTAAGATCAAGGCAATAATCTTAAAGAGAGGGAATCTGTAATGTGACATGTAGGTTAATCCAGGCCATTTTATGGGACAAATTATCTTCTGATATTTCTGATACTTTTCATGTCTAAATCATCAACAACATAAATATTAGTTGAATATTATGGACCCATTCCCCACCCCCCACTATGATTTAGTGATAGGCAGGATAAGAATTAGTGCATCCTTAAGTACTTCTTATCTATTGGACTCTATTCTCTTTTACTAATCATAAATCCAGTAGTTGCTTATGTAGTCCAACAGTCCCCATGTATTCCAATATTCTGGGGTCTTTCTTACCTTAAATGTCCAAATAAAATAGCTCAGATTTTATTATGTAAAAATGGAAAGCACAAATCCCTTGTCTGTATTTTTCAGGATTCTTAGGAATGTGCTTAGTGATTTTCCTTCACATTTTGCCTTGAATTTCTTTTCCTATCTCAGTTCTTTTTTTCTTAAATGAGGTTACATTGGTTGATAAATTATGTAAGTTTCAGGTGTGCAGCATTATAAAATGACATCTATATACACTACAGTATGTTGATCACCAAAGGAAAGGAAGCCAATTGATTCTTACCTGTCAAGATACCTCCCCAAGCTGTTGCCCCACTTCAATTTTTCCAAGTGGCCTCTTTATCTTTATTCCTTATAGTACACTAACACAAGGCTATTGTGCAACAACCTTTTGTTGTAGATTTTGTAGCTATGTAAGGATTTAAACAAGGAAAACAAGCAAATACAAACAGTATGAAATATCCTGAATTTTGCCATTCAGTTCCTTCCCAGAAAATTGGTTTCCTTTATCAAGTGCTGGATTTTACCTCATTACTGGGACTCTTACTCAGTCTCTGTCACTCTCTCAATTTTTCTCACCCATTTTCTTTTTATAATTTCAGATAAACCAAAGCTTTCTCCCTGAGCTCTCATGAATCAAATGATGTAGCAACACCCCCTTCCCCATGTTCCTATCAGTTACTGGTTTGGGGCTGTAGATAAATGGTTTCCTGAAGCTTTCCAACAACTGGATACTCATAGCAATTTTCTCATCTTTGGATTGCATTTTCTCCTTGCGTTTCTTAAAAGGTTAGTGATTTCCTAGCCTTTCAACAAGTTGGTAAGCAGTAATTTATACATTTAGATCTGTACTGAGTAGCTCTTTATTCATGAATGCTGTTTAATAAGCCACCCCCAAATTCAGGGCTGAACACATCAGTGAGCTGTCCTCATGGACCTGCGGCATGTCTGAGACTAGCTGAACGGAGCTGAATTTGACAATGGCTTTGCCCCGAGTTGTCCAGCTAGGCCTGGCTCAGGCAACCGCCTTCTGTGTATGCGCGATTTTGGGTCTAAGTAGAAGAGGCAGCAACCACCTAACTGGTGGAGAATTCTTCTAATGGCAGTGGCAGAAGTACAAGGGTATGAAGAGAAACTTGCAAAGGCTCTTAAATCCTGGGTTCGTAACTGGTAGATTGTTACTATTGTCTTCATGCTGCTGCCCAATGCAATTTATGTGGCCAAGCTCAAAGTAGTGGAGGAATTACGCCCTTGGTGTTAATCACAGTTGTTCAAATTGTTGAAAAGACTCGGGAGACTGCAGAATATATTCAAGCAAGGCTTTCCTAACAGTGAAGGGTATGGTGAAGTTGTAGAAAGCATACTAGGCATGCTAAGGCCAACTTGCACAGGATAAGCTTGATCTTAGGACCATAAACCACCAAGATACATGTGAAATACTTTGATTCCAAAGAAGACCTTGAAGATAAAGTTAACCTACTTAGTAAACTGTACTGCTGGAATTTGGAACAAGGTCTTCTGATTGTAAAACTAGTGCCTTTTCCATTCTACCAACTATTTGAATTAATACATAAGTAAAAATGTGGATGTACTATGATCAAGAATCAGTGCAAACTGCTAGATAAGACTGTAAAATGAAGCCCTGGCTCGTGGCTCAGTGGATAAGGTGCTGGCCTGCGAACCAAAGGTTGCTGGTTTGATTCCCCAGCCAGAGCATAAAACCAGGTGGGAAGCCAGGTCTCCAGCCAGGTCTGTAGCTGGAGGCAGGTGAAAGGCAACCACACATTGATGTCTCTTTCCTTCTCTGCCTTTCTCCATTCCCCTGCCTTTGAAATGATCAATTGAAAAAAAACACAACAACTGTAAAATGAGTGGTTTGGCATTGGCATTCCTCTGACTCCCCTTTTAGCAGTCTCTCTCTCTCTCTCTCTCTCTCTCTCTCTCTCTCTCTCTCTCTCTGACA
Source organism: Noctilio leporinus (assembly GCA_004026585.1). Lineage (NCBI taxonomy): Eukaryota > Metazoa > Chordata > Mammalia > Chiroptera > Noctilionidae > Noctilio > Noctilio leporinus. The sequence goes on from PVIW01001951.1 coordinate 107,624, forward strand.
AACACACACACACACACACATGCACACACGTGAGTTTAGAGCTCTTTTGCTATGTTAATACTATAACGATCATTTGTGATTTTCCAGCTTTTATGTGCACATGAATTACCTGGGCTTCAGGTGAAAATGCAGATCTTGTTTCAGGAGCTCTGAGGCAGACCTGAGCTTTTGCACTTCTGCAATACTTCCAGGTATTGTGATGCTTCTACTTGGTGGATTGCTGTTTGAAGATAAAGCACTAGAGTAACATTTCCTTATATCCCTAATCTTCTTTCCCCTGCTTCAGAACTATCTATATCACATGGCTTTCAGGCTCTTTTTAAGGTGGCAATAAAACATATTATGTTTCTCTGCTGAGAAATGAAACAAAAAAATTTTTTTTAAAGAAATATATAGAAATTTATTTATAGTCCTTAAATCTTCTTCAAACATGCCCAGGGCTCTAAATGTATTTCAGTTGAATTGGGTCAGACCAGATTCAGACAGGCTTGTCTGGACCGAATTGCTTGACCCTCTGCTCTTTACCTATAGCCCCCCAAATAGTCTTCTCTTTTGAACATCTGAGGCTAGTTCTTCTCTTAGATAATGTGAAAGATTAAAAAAAAATGGCCAGATTCTTTTATCCTGCTCCTATGCCCTTGTCATGCATTTTTAGCAATATTCCTCAAGTGAATGTTGTCTGTTTCTTGACTCCATGAGTTTGAAGTGGTTTTCTGACTTGCTTTGGTCAGTAGGAGGCAGAAACAAATTGTGTGAGTTCTGAGCCCGAGAGTTAAGAGACTCTCCATGCTTTTTCTTGTTATCTTGGAGTCCTGGGCTGCCCTGAGAACAAGGCTAAACTTGTCTTTCACATAATGAGAGACCTTTGGTCCAACCAGAAGCCAGCCATGCCCTAGAAGCACAGCCACCTAGGTGGTTGGCAACTGAAAGATGCAGGTGTGAACCCAGTGAGAGCAGCAGAAGTACCTGCTCAACTGACCCACGGAATTAAATTAAACACGTGGCTATTGTTTTAGGATTCTGACTTTTGGGATTTTTTTGGTCCCCAACAGAAGATCACTGATATGTTTAGGACAGATCAATATAACCTTGATTTAGTAATCAGTTTTGCTGGGAACACTGTCCTGATCATGTGTTTCCATTCTAGTGAATGAGTGCAATGTCCCTTGTGAACAATCAACCCCACCTACCTTGTACTTCATTTAGCTCTAGTAGCAGGAGTAATTTTTTCTTATTTTGAACCCAGGCTCCTGCCTCATTCTGATAAACTGAAGTCTTTCTTTGCTCTTTGCACATTCCCAAGCAGGAGTCTTGACTCTGAATTTTCATCTAAGGGTTGGATGAAGCCAGATGGTCAGTTCTGGGCTTCACGGGCCACATGACCTGGGTGTCTAGCTATCCCTGGGCTCTGACGTCTAGTAATCGTTGCCTTTCTGCCAGGGCATCTTCCCCTCTTTCTTTAAGAAATTCACAAACATCAATTGCTGTCACTGTAGGCACCAAATTTTATTCTCATATGAGTATCCAGATCAAAATTTGTCATTATTTACCCATTATCCTAAAAACAAAGTCCAAATTCCTCATCATACTTACCAAAACCTTTATGACTTGACTTCTACTTATCTCCCTGTCTTAATTCCTCACTATGACCCCCTTTTTCTACTATCCTGATATAGTGAATCTCCTATACTTCCATGGCTGCCTCATCTGTATCCTGCTCTTCACCCTTGTTCATTCCTCTGGAATGTGTATTTACCTTTCCTTTATCTGGCCAGCTGTGGCTCACTGTTCATAATCATTTCCCAGGCTGTTTAGAGTCCCCCAACACACCCTGTTCCAAGTAGCTGCCTAGGAACTATCATACTCTGTCCTAATGTTCTCCTGGTCAGTATGTGTGCTTGGAGACTGAACTATTTAAGGCAATGAAATTATTTTTTTTATACCTTTACATACAGTGCCTAACACAGCAGTAGATATTTATTTTTCAACAAATTTTTATTGAGTAAATACAATGTACCTGCTATTGGACAAGGTCCATGAACTACACAACGAAGAAGACACTCAAGGAACTTCCAATAGATGAGATAGGGCATACACAGGCATCTAGGATACTAGTTAGGAGAGATGCTGTAGGATTATACAAGCTAAGATGCGTGTTGCCTCATCTAGCTCTAAGGGGGATCAGAGGGAATCTGGCAGGCATATAAAAGGAGCTTAGTTCAATACTGTACTGTGGGTTGAGTGAACAACTGAATGTATTGCCTGGATGTTTGGATGTATGAAAATGCAGCTTTGTCTTCTTGAATGAGTTGGCTCCCCCACCCCATAAACCAGTGAAAATGAAAACTAGGCTTGGAAAACAGGAAGTTTGATTGATAAGACTCTGACAGCCATCTTCTTTAGTGGCTTTCCCACAGAGGTAACTTTGACTCATAATGACAAGATTTGAGAGTTTGCCTCTTACAAGTTAAATTATGATGACCTAATCAAGGTATCAGTGGAGGCTCTTATAGAATAGGTAGGTATCTGAACAAAGAAAAAAATTCAAAGGCTACAAACTGTGTTATTGGATACTTGTATGGAAAATGTTAAAGAATGTTAGCAATGTGTTTCGAGCTCTTCTTTAAAGATAGACAACCATACACTATCAACATTTTCCTCAAATATCAAAATGTAATACTCAATAAGCTGCAAATCATCCAGACCTGGTGAGTCTGAACTCTTGTCTACTAGACAAGAAACTAGAAAGCTAGTTTTTCTTTCTCAGTTTCAAGTTCTCTGCCAGTATTTGTGTTACATCACAGAAATATATATGTATATATATACATATATATATATATATATATATATATATATATATATATATTTGTATATATGTTTTATATGTGTTTGGTCCTAAATTTCAATGTCTCTAATAAAATGGATACATGAATTTCTTCTGCAACATGACATTGCCACAAACTAGTAACCCAAAACACCTTTAAAAAGATTTAACAAAACATTAAAATATCATAATTTCTATGGGTCATTATCAGGTGAACTGGATCGGGCTGCTTAGGGTCTTAGAAGTCTGAAATCAGAATGTCAGCTAAGCTGTTTCTTGTCTAGAAGACCTGAGGAAGAATTCACTTCTGAGCTCATTGGGTTGTTAAATTTTGTTTCTCATGGTTTGAGGACTGAGCTTCTTTATTTTAATTTTTTTCCAGACTGTTGGCTATGGGTTCCTCTCAGGTCTCCTAGAAACTGTTCTTAAGTCCTATCAGTGTAGCCTTTCCATCTTTAAAGCCAGCAGGGATGTGTTACATAACTTTTGTGCTTCAAATCTTTTTTAATTCCTTTTTTTGTAGCCAGCTAGAGAAAACTCTGCTTTTAAGGAGTTCATGTGATTAGGTTAGGCACACTGGGATCATCTCTCCTAGTTTAAGGTCAATTGTACCACATAATATAATCAGATGTTCTGCTACACTGAAGGAGATCGAGTTATTCAAGGGCCAGGGTTATTTTGGGGTCATTTTAGAATTCTGCCTACCACAGTGGATGCAGAGGAATGCCATTGGTAGACCTTGCTTTCACCTAGGGGAACATCACAACTAATTTGTGCCCTCTGAGCCTTTCTCCTCTGAAAGGGCTACTGAGTAAATTCACCGATTTCATAGAAATGAACATTTCTATAGCGGTGATTTTATTTCTGATGTAGCACTTGATTTTCTGCAATAACACCTAGAAGGGGAGTGTTGATAGGCACCAGGGCAGAAAGTTAAAGAATCTGTACTCTGTTATCCAAGATCTTGTATAAGCCATATATATGTTCTGCCTCGCCCCCTTCCATTTATTCAGAAAGTAAACTTTTTTTGGCATTAGCAAGAAGTGAAAGGAACAGATTTAAGAACCAATTTGGAGAGCAGGAAGTAAAAGAAAGTGGTTATCTTGAATAAATTTCCACTGGATTATAAAGTGTGAAAACCTCAAACTCTTTTTGACCTGAGAAATGTCATGAAAATACTCTGAAGCATTCTTTGATTTTGATCAAGATACTGTTTTGGAACTTTGAGTCATTGGACAGAGTTTTTCTTAATTTGATTATGGAAAACATTCCCTAGTGTCTAGATTCTATAAACCTCAAGTTAGTCATATGAAGCTTCACATCCTTCAGTTTGTAAGCACCTTTCCCGCCATGGTAAATTCCTGCTGGAGTTTCATTCTAATGAAAAATCTAGCTCTAGAGATGACTGAGTCTGCTTCTACTTGTCAGAAAATGAAAGTTATACAATGAAATCAAACTCATGCCCAAATGCTTTAAAGCTACTCTATATGCTTATTTTATGCTAAATGGGCTCATCTATTTTGGCTAGAAATGTTTTTTTTTTAATATTTTATTTTATTGTGTTTAGAGATAAGGGAAGGGAGAGAGGGAGAGAAACATCAATGTGTGGTTGCCTTTCACCTGTCTCCAGCCACAGACCTGGCTGGAGACCTGGTTCACAACCTGGTTATGTGCCTTAACTGGGAATTGAACCAGTGACCTTTGGGTTTGCAGGCTGGCGCTTTATCCACTGTGCCACCAGCCAGGGCTCTAGAAATGATTTTTTTTTTCCCTCCTAATCTCACAAATCCCAATCTTTAAGTAATCTCTTTTACTTTCATAAAGAAATTTGACATAATGTTTAGAAAAATATATTTAAAATATGAGAAAAATGTTTTTAGTTTATCAGGATGAAAAATCATTCTTTTATCTCCCTTAGACCCTAATAAAAATGAGTAGTATTATCAGAGAATGAAGTCTGAGCTACTAATGTTGACTAAGACTTAACATACATGATTGTCATCACCAATATGAAGAGGATTTGGAATGGTAAGCCATGTGTTTCTGAATGTAAGAAGCCCCGAGAACTTTGGAGTTTTCAGTCAATTCCATGCTTAGAATTACTAGGAAGAGCTCCCTCCTCATTGCCCAGCCAGAGCATTCAAAATTTTTTCTTTATCTATAGCATAAGAGTGACTTATATAAAACCTCAAATTAGTTGCAGATTTTTAAAGATATACTATCTCTTCACCTTTCAACAAGTTCTTTCATACTATTCATTACACTACCCACTCCTTCATCATATTATCCGTAATACAGTATTAAACTTTAGCAGACTCCGCATCCTTACCATCCAGTTATACATGGATGCATGTTCATAGGAATTTCTCCAAGACCCAAAAGCTTTCAAAACCAAGGAATCACCTTTTATCTCAGACTTGTTTTCTGATAGGCAATGGGGAAAACTGAATTACTGTTGTTTCAGTGTTTAAATATTTTCCCAATGATGGGAGATGGGTTATCTTTATACATCAACTCACAGGGGAAAAATTCACACATAACTTCTTCATAGTGGGATTTCAGTTTTTGATTCAAAATGGTTTTACCCAGCTTAATCACCCCCATCTGATTAAAAAGTCTTGGTTGATTCTGAGTACATTTGGATTATTTCCATAAGCAGATTCCCAGTCAAATAGGAAAGTTGTTGTCAAGAACAGTAAAAATAAAAAATGTCAAACGCTATAATGCCATTTCCAAAAGAATGTAATTCCAAAGCTTTTCTGAAGAAGAACAGCCTGTCTGGAAACATCACCTCCCAGCAAGTCTACTTGGAAAATCCACACCACACAGTTTTTATTATTTTGTTAAAACATTAAAACACATTACTATGTAAGTTAAAGGATTCAGTGATATGAACTTCTGTTATTTTTCTAACATAGAGCATAGACTCTTTATGCCTGGCAACATGACTGAAAAACATGCCACAACTTTCTTATCTTCTGAAGCTTGTCTCATGGTCCTTGGAAAACTTATTGGCGAGTTCCCTACCTATTTTTGATTAGTCCTCTTCTGTACTAGTGTGAGTTGTGCTAGGAAGAGACTCTAGGTTCTTCTTAATGTTGGCTTAAAACTTTAGAAGAAAGAGGGAATTTAGTCCATATTCTTGCATTATTTTAACTAGAGCCACTTATGTTTTCCTGTGGAAAGTTTTCTTTTAAGTATGTGATTGTTTCTGACCTTTCAAGACTCGTAAAGACAATTCAAAACCTGGCTGTCTCCGTTAGGATGTTGGCAACACACACATAATGAAAGCCCAAGTCAAAATAAACCAGAGTTAGTCTTGTTTAGAGACATACTTATATCATTTAAGAAGTGTTTCAGTTACAAAGTATGGAAAACTTGATCTTAATTAAGAAAACAAAAAGAGAAATTTATTGGTTTATATAACAACAGTTGAAAGCTAACATGACCTTAGCTAAATTTTTATCCAGAATTAAATTAGTATTGCTAGTTCCCATTTCTTTCTTTCTCTCATTTTCTTGGCTTTATTCTGACAGAACCAATATTATCTTAGAAGCTCATACTGAGATGTGATTGATTAAATGTACCAGGATATTATTAGGGGAAGTGACTGTATGAATGGAAATAAGGAGAAAGCTGGGAGTGTCTGGAGAATCCTTGACCTTGAATCACAGAAGCTCAGTCATTGATGGAGAAGTAGCCCTTGGTAGGGGAGACTTTGGCACAGGACCAATAATCAATTGGCACAGGACCAATAATCAATTTCAAAGTGTGGCAGTGAGGCCTGCTGCCAATCATCCCTGTAGCAGGAGATCTGCAGCTGCATGCCCATGGCAGCCAGGGGCAGGTTCTCTCATCACAGTCCTGAGACAGCTATCGGCACCACCTGGGACAATGTGCATTCTCATGTATATTAGCTGGGATAGGAAAAGGAAGTCCACATCTCTAAAAGTTTGAGACTCAGATTCAAGTCTCTTTAACCACAGTAGGCCAGACCTGGTCCTGCGCTCCAGGCTTGGATACTTTTGGCTTAAGCTCAAGAGTGCCCCCTGGAATTGAAGGGGATATTAGTTCTTCCTTGGATATGTGAGATTGCTTTTGACTGCGTGTGAGAGATACTGCAACTCAAATTAGTTTATTGCTTGAACTATGACATGTGTTATTTCATATAATAGAAAGGACCAGAGAAGAAGGGTTTCAGGCATGTTTCAAAGAAAACATTGGCTCCATTTCTTTACAATTCTCCTAGGTGTAGCCTTATTATCAGGCTGATTTTGCAAGAGGTTTCAAAATATCTTATCAATGGAAACCAAGGCAAAATGTCCCCTTTGTGCATGAGAAAGAGAACACTCCACCAATAGTGACATGAAAAAGAACCCCCTCAGTGGAGTTGGGCCACAAGCTCATTATATAACCATTCCTGAACAAATAAGGGCCAACAGAACAATTCCATTTTGTCTTTGGTTTAATACCTGGCTTCTAAGGCAACCCTTGGAAAGGAGGCAGGAACAACTATGAGTGGGGTGAAATAATCAGGATGCAACTTGAGCTGGTGATGAGATCAGCTTCCTTGAGTCACATGGGTGGTGTGATGGATAATTTTGTGAATCAGTTTGGCTAGGCTATGGGGTCCAGTTGTTTGGACACACCAGTCTAGATGTTGTGAAAAACTTTCCTGTGTGATGAAACATTTATAATCATTAGACTTTGGGTAAAGCAGGTTACCCTCTGTAATGTGGATGGGCTTCACCTAGCCAGTTAAAGACCTTAAGAACAAAGACCGAGGTTTGCCAAAGAAAGATTTCAGCCTCAGGACCACAGCATGGAAATCCTGCACAAGATTCCAGCCTTTTCACATTTTATAATCAAACCTAAATCAATTCTTATCTAAGTTTCCAACCAACCTGCTTGGCCTATGGATTTCAAACTTGCCAGCCCCTACAGATACACACACACACAGACACATACATGTATATATATGTATATAAAAAAATAATATATATTACTATTGGTTTTGTTTCCTTGGAGAACCATGACTAATGCAGGTCACATGGGGAAGGACTGAACATTAGAACAGAATTTGGGTTATTACACTGCTAGTAATTGCACAGTCATGAAATTCAAAGAGGAAGGTCAATTGGCTAATGGGAAGATAGACAACAAATTTACAACAGCAATTTTCAACCTTTTTCATCTCATTGCACATATAAACTATTTACTAAAATTCAGCAGCACACCAAAAAATACAACTTTTAATGATCTGATAGGAAAAATAGTATAATTTTGATTCATTCATGCTGAATGGTGGTTGATGTGTTGGCTGATACCATTTTTTTATTTGAAAAATAAAGGGCAAGAGGTCAGTGTCCCTGACTACATAGGCATTGCATGTATTTTTGTTTTTTATTTTTTTTAAAGATTTTATTCATTATTTTTAGAGAGCGGGAAGGGGAGGGAGGAAGAAAGAAAGAAAGGGAGAGAACCATCACTGTATGGTTGCCTTTTATCTGCCTCCAGCTGCAGATGTGGTTGGAGACCTGGCTTGCAATTGGGGTATGTTCCCTGACCAGGAATCAAACCAGTGACCCTTGGATTCAAATGCATGTTTTAAAATGTTTTTTTTTTTAATCTTTTATTTTATTAAATTTCTTTTTTTATTGTTCTATTTCAGTTGTCCCAATTTTTCCCTTATTGCTCCTATTGCCCCCCAAAAGCCTCCTACCCCTGCCACACAGTTATTCCCAACCCTGTTGTCCAGGTCCATGGGTCATTTATACTAGTTCCTTGACTAAGCTCTTCTCCTTCTTTTTCCCCTTCCTCCCTTCCCTCTCCCCTCTGGTTACTGTCAGTCTGTTTCTTGTTTCCATGCCTCTGGTTCTATTTTGCTTATTTGTTCATTTTGTTCATTATGTTCCTTTTATAGGTGAAATCATATGGAATTTGCCTTTCTTCACCTGGCTTATTTCACTAAGTGTAATGTTCTCCATTTCATCTATGCCATCACAAAAGGTAGGAGTTCTTTCTTTCTTTCTGCTCTGTAGTATTCCATTGTGTAAATGTACCATAGTTTTTTGATCCCATATACTGATGGGCACTTAAAGCTGTTTCCAGTACTTGATTATTGTAAATAACGCTGCTATGAACATAGGGGTGCATAGGTTATTTTGAATTGGTGTTTCAGGATTCTTCTGGTATAATCCCAGCAGTGGAATTGCTGGATCAAAAGGCAGTTCCATTTTTAGTTTTTTTGAGGAAATTCCATACTGTTTTCCATAGTGGCTGCATCAGTCTGCATTCCCATCAACAGTGCACCAGGGTTCCCTTTTCTCCACATCCTGACCAGCACTTATTGTTTGTTGGCCATTCTGAGAGGTGTGAGGTGGTATCATTGTGGGTTTAATTTGCATTCCTCTGATGGTTAATAATGTTGAGAATCCTTTTATATGCCTATGGGCTCTGTATGTCCTCTTTGGAGAAGTGTCTGTTCAGGACCTTTTCCCGTTCTTTAATGGGATTGTTTGCCTTCCTGGTGTTGAGTTGTTTAAGTTCTTCATGTATTTTGGAGATCAAACCCTTGTTTGAGGTATCATTGATAAATATATTTTACCATATTGTTAGTTCCTTTTTCATTTTGCTGATGTTTCTTCAGCTGAGCAGGTACCTATTTAAAACATTCCCAAAGAGGCAGAAGGAAGGAAAAAGGGGATGGGTATAATAAAACAACAATAAAATTAAATTTTAAAAGAAAATAAAAAATAAAAGAAAAGCAGGAAAAAAAAATTCCCATAGTGCACTGGTGTGCCTGCCACAACACACTGGTTGAAAATCGCTGCCCTACAACAATGTAGGTTTTTTGCATCAGGTTTTGGTTGATAATATACATAAAACTTTACTTTAGTAAATTTTGATAACTCAGGACTAGCCACTCCTAAGAAAATCTCTATAAATTTCAATTTCAAATAAGTTATAAAGAAAACCACTGGCTCACCTAGTTTTGATTTGAGTCTTTGGTCAAGCAAAGACTGATATGACACATTAATAAGGAAAAGTATAAGTTGGACTTGAACAAATTAAATAAGCTGCACACATAGTAAATCATGTATATCATTGAATTATTGTATTCATTGTCATTATTATCAGGTTTTATGATTGCTAAATGATTTCTTCACAACTCAACATGTTTTAGTCTTGGATCCTTTGATAGAGGCAGCACAAACACATCAGACAAAAAGCATGTTTCTTTGCATTGAAGATATACCTTTCAGCTTTCCCTTGACTTTGGTGACTCCTAAGAAGAGTCATTGGAACAAAATTTGACAATGTGTGATGACGTAAAGTCATTTTAATTTTTAGAACAAATCTTGAGTCATCATAAGCCTCTGTGTTTCAGTGGCACCTTTTGTCTTGAAAGGGGTCGTGTCTTTCTGCTGCATATGCAGTCATTTTTCAGTATTTAATCCTTGACCCCTAAAAGGAAGATTTCCATTTTACTCCTGCACTTGTTTCATATTGCATCATACTGGCTGGCAATAGTGTTGGTGACTAAAAGGCAAAATAACCCAGCAATTTGTTTTTCAGATCAGACCAGGTTTCAGTTTAAATGTTTACTGTCCTGTCCCGGAAGAACTGCCCCAGGGTTATTTCCTCCCCACCTCCATTAACCCATCATGTTTCCAGTTAAAAAAATAAAGAACAGAGTTAGTGTAAGTAAAATTCTAAAAGGGGATGTTAAACCCTGAGATGATGGTCCTGTGCAATCATTTCCTGGCCTGTGAAATAATTTACTGATGGGATTAAAAGGAAATGCATTGGTTGAAATCCTGTCAATATATCACAAAGCATTAATCAGCATTCAGGGAATCAAGAATTTCTGCTCAAGGCTATTTTTTTCTTATTGTGTCAGTCAGCAATGGCAGTTCAGGGAAAACCAACTATTGTAGGTTAATTTTTAGTTTTCAAGTGTTCCATCAAACTCTTGGTCAATTATAAATTCCTAGTACATTAATTCTAAATAAATGAAAGAAATTAATTTAACGTTTATTGGACATTTACACTGTGCTGGACACTGTGTCAGATGCCTTCGACTTCTCTCAACATCCTTTCACTAGTGAGGAAAGAGAGGCTCAAAGATCTTAATCAACCCACCCAAGTTCAAACCAGTGCCAGTCTTTACAGTTTGCCGAGCTGAATTTTCCAATTCCTTTATGTATGTGCCATCCTAAGTCCTCAGGGTTAATAGGGTAATCATTTCAGAAAGGATAGAAAAGTCATCCACAGTTATTCAGCACCCAGTTTTCACTGGGTACATTCTGGGAGTTTCATATATGACATCTTACCATTCCCATTTTTCTAGATGAGGGAACTAAGAGTTTAAGAATTTAGGGAGTAAGTCCAAGATCACATGGGCGTTAACAGAGGAGCATGCAGTTAAAGTCAGATACTTGTGACTCTTCTTCACTCCACTATGTGAAAGCTATACATCAGCTTGGGTTGAAGTGAATGAAGGTACAATGTACATTGCAATCAGGACAAAGTTATTGTAACCTTGAATATCATTATGTAAAACAGCAAAGCATCTAAGAGCAATTACTGACAAGGACATGAAAGACATTTATAAATTCATGTAGGCTGAGAAACATATCATGTCCTCTTCCCACATGGGCTGGGAAGGTGTGGGTCCTGAGAAAGTGGCTTAAAGAATGTTGCACACCTTTGTCTTATTAAAGCCAATATAGTAAGTATTAATCTTGTTGGAAGAATCAGTTTTTCTGCTTGCATGCTCCTCCTTCCTCTCTTCTATGATGCTAATATTAGGATATTTTCAGTGTGAAATGGCAATCATAGAATAAATAATTACAATCTTATTTATACCTTATTAAGCTGTCCTGCCTTCCTTAGCTTTACTATAAATGACATGTTTGCAAGAATGTCTTTAAAACCCATAGTATGTTTGAGTTGGGAGTCTTGTTTTTACAGAAGGTTCTGAAGGTTATAGGAATGTATTTCCATATCGATAATTACCATTAAGGGGGATAATTTGAATTATGCTAACAATTGCCTTTTAGTTTATTTCAGCTTAACTAATTTTACTGGACATCTATGTTTTGGGTACTGACCTAATGGCTGGAGATGTTTAGATGAACAGAGCAGTGCCTGTCCAACTGCTCTCAAGGTGACAGATAATGAATAGACAAGAGAAGAGGGAGGGAGGGCACAGAATGGTGGGAATGTATGCATCTGAGACCTCCCTGGAGCAGATGACCCAGATTCTGATTCATAGATTTGCTCATGGTCCATCCTCTCTGTGGCCATTAGTTCTTAGTAAAGGGGAAAATGGAGATAGATAATAAACTCTACTTCTTTCATACATTATTCCCATGCCCTGTCTTTTCTGGATAACTTGGTAACTTAGAAGGGAGGAAGAATTTGGTTTTAAATTTGGCTTACTCTGTGTACCAGAGTTAGATGTATTTCTAACATTAGCTTAGGATAAACATAACCATTAAGTGCACTCCATATGTGTATTAAATTTGAGTGTGAGATATCTTGATTTGGCTCTATAAAGCTGCTTTTCAGAGTACTACTTGTGGAGAATCAAGCATTTCAATTTACCTTATTCCTATTGTTCAACTAATAGGCTACACAGGTCTTAAATTAGAGGAAATAATTTTCAAGAAATTAAAAGTATTCAATACCTCTTGCAAAAGCAATTTATTAGGAGGGTAAGAATATAAGAAACTTAATAAGCAGGTCAAAAATCTGAGAAGCTTACTTTAAATTAGGATTTTAAATTATTTCCACTTCTTTGTTGGATATGCCCAAGTGCTTTAATAAATATGCTAATGGTGGATTAAAAAGCCAAGTTTTGGTCCTGGCTGGTGTGGCTCACTGGATTGGTGCCCACCTTTGAACCCAAAGGTCACTGGTTTGATTCCAGAGTCAGGGCACATAACCAGATTGCAAGCCAGGTCTCCAGAAGGTCCTTAGCTGGAGGCAGGTGAAAGGCAGCCATACATTGATGCATCTTTCCTCATTTTCCCCCTCCCTGCCTTTCTCTCTGAAAATGATGAATAAAATCTTTTTTAAAAAGCCAAGTTTTTCATGAAATCACAATTATTTGAAAAGATGCTCAACCTCATTCATACTAAGAGGAATGCAAATTACAACATTGATATGTTTTTTTTTACCTTTCGTGTGGAAAAAATTCAAAATTTTAATATAGCAGAGAGAAAATAGATACTCTTATATATTATTGTTGAGATAACAAAGTGCTAAAATGCCAACAGAAAGGAATTTGGCAGTTCTATAACATGTAAGTTAATTATTACTGGGTAACAAACTACTCCAAAACTTAGTAGCCAAAACAATATTTATTCAGTTTACAATTCCCTGGGTTGGAAATTTAGGTTACACTCAGCTGAGCAGTGCTTCTCATATTGGCTGAGCTTTAGTGTTCATGACTGGCCCATCTCACATGCCTGGCTGAGGAAAGCTAGTTGACCAGGCTTTGCCCTGGGTGGCCTTTTACCCTTCAACAGGCTCCACTGAGCTTGTTCACCTGGTGATGGCCGTGATCTCTCAAGTGTGAGCAGAAGTGTTCAAGGCCTTTTGAGGCCTGGGATTGGAATCACACATGATCACTTTCACCATATTCTATTGGCAAAAACAAGTCACAAAGGCCAGCCTTGATTGAACTTGTGGAGAAACACATTCTATTTGGTAATGGGAAGAGTTGCAAAGTCACAAGGCAAGGGTGTGTAAATGCAGATAGGGGAGTGGCTGAGGTCACATTTTAAAAATAATCTACCACATCGAGTGACATGCCAGCTGCTTTTACCTGCTGACAAAGAAATCCGGGTCTAGGTATCTATCCCACAGAAAACATATGAAAAAGTTGTACATATACAACTGTTTATGGAAGCACTATTTATTGCCTTCTAGCAAAAGACAGGAAACAACCCAACAGTTCATCAATAATCTTTTGTTTCAATAAAATGGTGCACCTAGACAGTGACACACTGAGCAGGAGTATAGAAAACAAAAGTGCCCAGGAGTTGAAAACTGTTGAAGCTGGATCTTATTTCACTGTGTTTTCCTCTCTACTTTCATACATGTGTAAAAATTTTCATAATAAAAAGGAAAAAATTGACTTGATTTCTTTTTTCATGACCAAATACACCTAAGACTAAAAAATATCAAATAGAAGATAAACCCTACTACCTGTTTTTTTGTCAGAAGATAATGCCAGGTCTTTAAGAGATGAGCTATTTCCATCTTAAGTGCAACAAACAGTTTAGCAGCATTTAAAAATATTCATTGAAATTCCTGCTTTTTGGCCAAGGTTGAGTTCCTTCGATCAGCAAGCCCAACAGCCTCTCCCTAGGGCTACAAGTATTGCAGTGTTAACATAATTGCAAGTTCAGAGTAAACATTCTCCAACTTTCCATAGCCTGCACCTTGTTAAATAAACTACTTGAACTGAGTTTTAGACACCAGCAGCTGATGTAAAAAATATTTGCCCCTCTTTTGATGTATCTTTTTTCTTTGCCATTGTTTTATCAGTGCTTTGTTCAAAACATAAATAAACTGCTACCATATTAAGACCCCACACATGCAAAAGTTAAGACTGTTATCAACATAAACATGGTAATAAATTGCCTGTAGATTTCACAAAATAACCTCGATTTGCATATCTCAAGTGTCATAAAGAACTGCTCATATCAATTATGTGACAAGTTTCTGGAAAATATTCCAAGTGCTGTATCTTTAAAAGGAAAGAAAGTCTCTCCCTTTGACTCCATCTATGCGTGGGTTGAGCAGGATTCTGGCCATTCCATACTTGGAATGGGAATTCATTCTAAGAACTGAGCAAAAGCCTATAGGTGTGTTAGATTAATAATCAATAGGGCAGGGAGGATTTTGTGTTTCCAGCTTGACAAGTTATCCCCCTGATCTCACAAGGATGAAAATTATAGCAGTTTCAGAGAGTCTAATTGAACTCTATCTTATGTGACTTGTTTTGGTAGTTGAATGAACACAATGAGCAGAGGGCAAGAAGGCTGCATATTAAAGTAGCATTGAACTTTCTTAACCATTTTCAGTTGATTTCTTATTTTACTATACTAGTGAAACTTTTAATAATTACCAGATTGTATAGTGCTTTCTCCATGTTAATTTTTACTGATTTGCCATTTAATTATTATTTTTTAATTCATTTATTTTCATTAGATCACTAGGAGCCTTTCTTATCTGTTCGTGAACTTCCCCGTCCACTTCCATCATGTGTCCACCTTCTCCTTGGACCCCTTAGGGGTGTTTCTGGATTAGCTATCAGACTCATTCTTGAGCTTCTTTATAAGAAGCATTATAAAATACATAATAAGAGATCTTGTTCTTTGTCAGTGTACTGAGGGAGGGAATAAAAGTAAAAAGAAGTTTCTGCTTGCAAGGCACTGAAAACTAGATGTCAGAATGAGGGCATTAGATCATACAGATCTCCAGTGTTTAAAAACACAGACTTGTACCTGTCATGAAAAGATATGTATTAAAAAGAAATTATGAGCTAAGGCAGATGGGAGCAGATGGAGAGAACAAAAAAGAATGACAAAATTAAAGAATACAAGTTTTTATTCTCTTTTATAATTGCTGAGATATTTAAAGCAGAGGATCAAAATATAATAAATTTTAACTATCTTATTTCATATCATTTTTAAATCCTTACCTGAGGATATGTTTATTGAGAAATAAGAAGGAAGAGAGTGGGGGAAGAGAGGGAGAGAGAAAGAAAGAGAGAGAGAGAGAGAAAAAGAGAGAGAGAGAGGGACAGACAGACAGATGAGAGAGAGATCAGTTGCCTTCCATACATGCCCCCATTGGGGATCCAACCTGCAACCTAGGTATGTGCCATGATAGGGAATTGATCCTGCAAACTTTTTTTTTTTTTTTTTAAAGATTTTATTTCATTATTTTTAGAAAGAGGGGAAGAGAGACAGGCAGAGAGGGAGAGAGACATCAATGTATGGTTGCTTTTCACCTGCCTCCAGCCACAGACCTGACTGGAGACCTGGTTTGCAACCTGGTTATGTGCCCTGGCTGGGGAATCGAACCTGTGACCTTTGGGTTTGCAGGCCAGCACCTTATCCACTGTGCTACCAGCCAGGGCTGATCCCGCAAACTTTGGGTGCATGAATGACATTTAGCCAACTGAATAACCCAGTTAGGACTTATATCATTTTATAGGATTAAAAAAAAAAAACCTAAATCTCCAGGGAACAAAATGAGTGATTGCATTTTTTTCTCCTACTAACATACTCATTTTAACAGACTTGGCTCTTAAAGAAGTTAATCAGGTCCAAGAGAAGTGAAAATGTGAGTGAATAGGAGTTCCAGTAGAAGTTAAGGTCAAGTTCTTATCTGGCACTCCACTTCTTTGAATTACCAGCATTCAAGTCCTTGAAAGAATCTTCCCTATGAAACAGATGTATGCAAGAACATCAAAGTATTTTTGAAATCTAGAAGAAATGTATGTGGATCAATTAACCTATCTTTATTTGTGATTCTCTTGTATGTTAAATAGGTAATGATGTAAAGCAAACTCCTTAAAAATAGAGAACTGTAATTTGAAAAAGGTAAAAAATAGTGTATTTAGGTTAAAGTTAACTTAGCATCCAAATAAAATATATGGTATTTTATCACATAAAAGGACATCATTTTAATGACTCTCAAAATAATTAACCCAGATACTCTGTTAAGGGCATGAAATAACTCCATGATTAATATTTAATTATTTATAAATACTTCTATTCCAAGTTCCACCATAGTTTATCCCTAATGTCCAAAAAAAATTCTCCTCAAATATTGCTTATTTTTTCTTAGTTTTCAGCTGAAAACCCGTGACTCTTTCATCTGTATCAGAGTTAAATCAGTATAACTGCCTTAATAATGCGAGTTGAAAGGGGACTTAAAAAGCCTTGATTACTAAAATTCGGAAGAAGAGGGAATTTTCTGTAAGAAATAAAAACTGATGGAAAACGGGTCTACAATAGCTATTTTATACATTAATTCAGTCAGCCAGTTCGTCAACTGTATTTACCTAGTGTCTACCATGGTGGACGCTGATCTGTGTCATTTATCTAGTTTTATGGGGGACAAATAGAAGACTTTGTGCCTAGTAGAAAGAGACAGGCAATAAATAACTAACAGCATAAATGTATATATTATGTAGCATGCTCAAGGTGATTAGTACTCTAGAAAAAAGAAAATGCAAAGCAGGAGAGGATGATAGGAAGTGCTGAGGGTGCAGAGTGCATGGAGTCAATTGCAGATGTAAGTGGATTGCCTCCCTGAAGGCCTCCTTGAGGGAACATCTGAGCAAACACTTCTGAGGGGGAAAGAGTTAGTCCTGAGAGCATCTTTGGGGAGGAGCGCTCAGGTGGGGAGAGTAGCTCCTTCAAAGGTCTTCCTGGAAATGTGCCTGATTTGTTGGAGGAAGAGCAAAGCTGAACATTGGTGCTGCAGCAGAGTAGGCACAGTGGAAAGTGGTAAGAGAAAGGGTCAGATAGAAAACAGGGAGGCTTTGAAGGCCATTATAAAGACCCAGGCGTTTATTCTGAGGAAAATGTGGACCCTTTGGAAAAATTTGAGCTGAGGAGTGATATGATTTGACTTGTCTTTTACTTTTTCCATTTTATTGGTTAGCCGATTTATTCAGGTTTCAGTTACACAATTCTACAACACACTGTGCATTGTACTGTGTTCTCCACCCTAAGTCAGGTCTCCGTCTATTACTGCTTGTCTCCCCCATCCCTTCCTCCACCTCCCCTCACTTGTGCTCTTCCCACCCCAGCCTGGCAATCACCACACTGTAGTGTCCAGAAGTTTTTGCTTTCTTTTTTCTTTTTCATTCAATCTTTCCACACTCCCTCTTGAGCCCCCCAACAATTGTCAGCTTGCTTACATGAGATTCCTAAACAAAAAATCGGGCACTTTAAAGGCCCCGTGACTATTGTTAAAACTATACATATCTACAAAACCCAAGAATTATGGTTGAAATTGCACATTCATTCTCACTGTCATAGTTCAGATTTACATTTCAGATAAACATAATGATATTAGAGATTCTATGTCAGATCCAGCATAGAGAAAAAGAAACTTATTTTCTTAATTCTATTAACATTTCATTTGTATACTATAAAATGCACAAGCCATAGTGTTCTGTTTGATGGATTTAATAAATAAAAATACTCATCTAAAATAAAAGTGATTCAGTGACGATATCATTGTAGTTTCCCTGCTTTTTAAATGTTTTTTCACTTGGGATTCACAATTCTCAACATGGACAGATGACTGGCTGCCACGCACAATTGAGATAAGAGCTTTCCCTGTCATCCCCAGCCTAAAGCCCTCTCTCTGATGAACACTGAAATGCTTAAATCCTTGCCAGGTGATAAACGATCCCTTTTCCCTATTCCTTAAGACCTATCTCATTCCTACCCTTTTTATTTTGTCTTATTTGCCGTGTAACTTTTCATACCTCTATATTTTTTCTCATGGGTAGCACTTTTAAGATGAGAGAATCATAACAGTATGCTTTGTATCTTTCCTAATTCTTCATATAATAATGGATATTAGGCAGTCATCTTTGTTTGCTTTATTGTGTAAATTGTACCAATTTTTCATGCCCTATATAATCTTCACATCCATGAAATTGATCACTTTCACCCCAACGCTTCCTAAGGGAAGACCATCTGCTGATAGCCAAGATTTGGTTTCATATCTGTTATGATCAATAGGTAAAAAATGAAAGGATAGCAAGTTCCTATCTCTGGCTCATTACTATCTTTTAAATAGTGAGTCTCAGATGCAGGGGCCTACTGAGGCTAGGCAGATGACATACATGACTGTATATCTATGATGAAGATTTTAATGATTCTCAGGACACTCAGTGCTACTGTAAATCAAGGAAGTTAGAAAATGCATCCCTCTGATGCTGTACTATGCATGTGTGAAGGACAAAATATTCTTTCAAGTTAACAGAATAGCTTATTAGTGGCCTCAATTAGGTCAGCCCATTAATCTCACAGAATGTCAGCTCCGCAGCAAAAGCCAAATGAAAGAACCTTCAGGGACAGTCACAAGAGTCCAAGAGCCCAGAGGTCTTGTATTACCTGTCACCAGATGTTTTCTAGTCCATTAAATAATTACTGTGACTTCAGAGGTGCATGGGGGAAAAGTAATAGCAGGAAGGCAGTAAACCTGCCCTAATTGGTTATTTATCATGACAGATGAAATCTTCCTCTAGGCAACCCCCAAAAAACCCCAAAAGAAACAATAAAACCCCCCACAAATTCATGCTCGAATCTATCAACAAAAGGAGAGGAACTAGAAGGGTAAGCGCTCTACACATAGGTAAGAAATGAGAGTAAAATTCCAAAGAGAAAACTGGATTTATACAAAAGGAATTAGCAAAAATTTGAAACATTTAGAAAATCTTGTCAATCTTCATACCTGTCGAGGTATATCAGCAGTTTCATTAGAACTTTATTTAATTACTTTGAGTTTCCAAAGTAAAAGGTTATCTTTTTGGTTGCTCTTATTTCTTTAAACAAATTTAGACACATTTGGAGAACAGCTCAAGAATTACCATTATGCAACTGAGAAGTTAAAATATGAAGAGGCAGAATCACTTGACTAAATCAAGTTAAAGACTCTTTTTAGCAGCAGTTCCAATTGGTAGGAAAAGAGAATGGAGAGAAAATACTCCACTTTCAGTGTGGGATAAAATATCTGCTTAATACTTAGCTATTAATGAATCCATAATCTATGTTTCATGTTAGTCTCTGTTGTTTATCTGCTTAAATCTCAGGTGTTTAACAAATAAACACAGTAAACCTTGTATCTTGGTCCAATGTTGGTTGATGGTTAGCTTCAGGCTCCAGGGAATCCTTTAGGGACCAAGAATTCATCATGTGACTTGACCTTCAAAAATCTCTAGTGAAATTTTCTACATGAGGCTGTCAGCCAGAGAAGAGAAAGAGAAGAGGTCTGGTAAACTTGCATCCTTGTGGCAGGATAGGTTTCTTGGGAAGCATACACCGAGATGAAGATTTACTTTCAGGAAGATTTGAGGATCATGCTCTTAGAATTAAATCCTATGAAAGAATGAAAAGAACATGATCAGGAAGAGAGAGAACTTGAGCTGTGATGTAGTTAACACAAGGGCCCCAGCTGACCTGCAGGGTGGTCAGGAGCTGGGCTGTCACCCTCAGAGTTGTCCAAAATTTAAGGTAAGAGACCAGGGCTTTATGGCCATACATTGATAAGTCACTATATGTAAATGTAACCTGGAAAGTAAATGTAACCCATGGATTACATTTATAAAATTATCACATTTTATAAAATCATTTATAAAATCCTCATATTTTTTGTTTTTAATTCTATTATTTTCAATGTCTTTGAGCATCTCACTGTGAATATTTTTAAATGCTTCACTGTGGGATTGTCTTTCAGTAATTTTAACTCCTCCAAAGGTTTTGGCTTCAGTTTACCCAGATCTAAATCTCCACGTGGATCAGTGGAATATAGCATAAGATAAGGAAAAAGAATATGGTTGCTAGAAAGAGAGTCCTTGGGAAATGACTTCCTGCTTTAGAACCCTGGTTCTTCAAACTACATGCTTTGTAGCTTTGACATATTACTTAAATTCTCCAGACCTAAGTTCCATGGCATCTCTGTTCTATACCATGTAACCTGCAGAGAGAGAGAGAGAGAGAGAGAGAGAGGGAGGGGGAGAGAGAGGGAGAGAGAGAGAGAGAGAATGTTGGTTATATAGGTCCTTGGAACTCTTTCAGCTTTGATCTTTAAAACTCTACTTCTCTATTTCAGGGTACCCCTTTCTTAGGCTCCCTGGTCAGATTTAATCCTGTTCACTTTATAATATTAAGCAATTTAACTTCCTTTTGGTTTTAAAAATGGAATATTTTGCCATAAATGCATGTTACTTTTATAATCAAAAATTAAAAGTAAGAAGAAGCTCTTCAGTTTTAACCTCCCACCTACTCTTGTGTTTTGGATTTCCATGAGACTATAGATGTCCCTACCAGGCTGACTGGAATTCACAAATCTGAGTATTTTCTCAAATTACTTCTCTATCCCACCTGTCAAGCTTTCTTTCATCTTTAGTTCTAGTGTTATATAAGGTCTTGGGCTCTGTGCTAGACCAATCTGTGAAATTTTATATTTTTCTTCTTTTTACGTGTCCTCCTTAATAAGTAAGAGCAGAAGCATTAGGGCATTAAAAAAATAGTGAGAGTCTTGGAATTAAAAGACTCTTCCAGGCAGCAATGTGAGCTGGGTTTCAACTCTACAGTACTGTTAATCATATATTGTGTAGTTGCTATATCCAAGAGCCTTGAAACTCTTTAAAAACTTCGCTGAAAGTATTTCATGTTGGGAAGCAGGCCCCAAATTCTTGGAAGGCACATGTTTGTAAAGGGCTAGAAATAATAAAACACATCTATGCTTGTGGTGGGCAGTCTCTAGGATGGTCCCCAGTGACCCCCACCTCTAGTATTTGTATCCTTCTTGTGTAAGCCCATCCTGCAAGTGTGCACTGGACCTAGTGACTTGCTTCTAGCAAAAAGAATATGGCAGAAATCATCATTTTTTCTGACATTAGGTCACATAAAGGCTATGAGGTCTCTCTCTGTCTTTCTCTTTCCTTCTCTCTGTCTCCCTTCCCTTCTCTCTGTCTCTGTCTCTCTCTCTCTCAGAACAAGCAGCCATGCTGGGAGCACTCTGGGAAGAAGTCCGAATGGCAGCTGATATCTCTGACTAACAGATGGTGAAAGCCTGAGGCCACTCAATAGCCACATGAGTGAGCCAGCAAGCAAATCCTCCCTGGGTTGAGCCTTGAGATGATTGAAACCCCAGCGAACACTGTGACTGAAGCCTCGGGAGAGTCCCTGAGCCACAGAACCTAGTGGTTATCAAAATTCCTCATCTATAGACACTGTGACATGATACATGTTTTTTATTTTACAAAAGCCGCTAAGGTTTGGTTAATTTTTTACACGGCAAGGGATAGCTAAGCCAGCCCTTTGAAAAAGTACTCTTTAAAGATAAAAAGTAGCTTGAGAGTTGTTCATATGGAAAATAATACAATAATTAATAAATAATATAGGAATAAACTATTTCTCATACAACTATAAACCTACTTTGGTATAATGCATAAATATTAAATATTTTATACATAGTTAGCATGTAACTAAAATTGATTAACATTTTTGAATTGGTACATAATATTTTTCATATACATTTATTGCTTTATCTATATGCTTATATTTTTACTATGTGGTCATACCATCATAATCATACATCCTAATTTTCATATTGATTAACAGTGCATTCTCTGGAACCAGACTGCCTGAGTCAAAGCCCAGTCACCTTGACAAGTTACTTCTCTATAAAATTTAGAGACTATTAATGTTTACCTCATACATTTGTTACAAGGTTTAAGGAAGTTAAAACTGGTCCAGTGTTTGGAATAGAGCCTGGCATAGAGTACAAAGATCGATAAATGGGGCTAATCATATCATTTAGGGCTGTTAAAACTATTAGAGATAATGTATATTAAGATGACATAAATCAAGATTTGAGCATATTGGTTAAGTGCTCAATAAATGGGAGACACTACTGTCAGGATGTGGCTGTATCTTTTCCTTCAGATTAGCTTTTCCCCAGCACCTTCAGCTGCCACTCTCTTTCTCCATGAGATACAGCAAAAGGGATTTATTTATTTCCAAGTGGTTAACTACTTCCTCAGTTGGCTATGGCAAGCTGCATAGCTTCATTTCACTAACAATCACCCTTCAAAGATGCCGAGGACAGAATTTGTTAAGTCCATTATAGAGATCATAGTGTGTGTCCAACAGTTATCTGATGGGGTTTTTGATGATACACTGCTTGAGGCTTTGACAACAAAGAATCTGATTCAGCAGGTCTGGGATGGCATTGTGTGTTTTTAAAAAAATGTAAAGCAAGACACTCAGAGAAAATCAGCTCAGGCTTCTTTGAAAAGGTTTCTCTCCTCTGAACAAGATGAACAAGACCGATGCTGTCTCTGAATTACTTCTTAGCAACACTGCCTTGAGAGCGTTCTCTCTCCTTCTCAGAGTGTGTTTAAATAGGCAACACTAAAATATTCTGTTTTAGTCAGAGAAACATTCTAATGTTTTATTAACAGAGAAATATTTCAGAGAAAGCAAGAGTAACCTTTCACACTAAATATACAACTTAAAACAAACCTAAACACTGATGATTAAAAAATAAAATTTGGCTAGCCACACATTCATTCACTTTAATGAAGACCAGTGGTTCTCAAATCTGAGGTCACTTCAGAATCTCATGGAGGCTTGTTAAAACACAGATTACTGAACCTTATTTTCTAAATTTCTGATTCACTAGGTCTGGGTTGGGCCTAAGACTTTGATGTGCTGCTGCTGGTCTAAGGACCACACTTCGAGAAACATTGCTGTAGACAAAACCTGAGCATAGCTTCCTGTTGCAGAGTGACAGAAGTCAGCCTCACCCATCAAACATCTACTGAGGTCTACTGACAGTCTTCAGAGAACATCTCTTTGTGATTCATCCATATTTTGTAAAATGTATTTTCTTCCTAGAGAAAGAACCAAAATAACAGAAGACAAGAGATAGTTTTCCAAAAAGTGTCTAAAAAGTATGACTCTGAAAAATAAATGCATTTGTGCCCCTTTCAGCAGTTTTTATTATGGAATGTAGCTGACTCACAGACTCCAGCATTTCCCAAGCTGTATGTAATGATCTCTCCGTGCTCCGTTGAGCACATGAGGCTGCATGATGCCCCTGCTCTCTGTGCTGGGGCTTGGGGTTTCTAAGAGGCCACAGTCTTTTTGGATGCTACTGTCTGAAGAGAAAAACTATCAATGTACAGGTCTGTAAGCAGGCCCAGAGAAGCCTGCTTTTCAGTAATTATGCGCTAAGAGTTTTCTATTGCAACATCTTCTTGTCACTGAGGGTTGTTTTCCTGACATCTCAAGGTCTGCTGAAAGATTAATGAATAGTTATTTAATAAGTAGTCAATTAACTAATCTAAGTAGCAAATTGGTTGGCTTTTAGAGTGAGTATTTCAGTATAAATAAGCAATAATACATCTTGATTGAATTATGTTTCCCCCAAAGATTTTGAAGTCTTAAATAAGGTCTTTCTGGACACTTACATTAAGATGAGGTCATTAGCATGAGCTCTGGTACAACATGACTGGTGTCCTTTATTAAAGGGGAAATCTGGACACAAAGTCAGACACACACACACAGAAGGAGAACACCATGTGAAGACAGAGGCAGAGACTAGAGCACTGCCTCTACAAGTCAAGGACACTAAAGATTACCAGCAAACAACCAGTCACTAGGAGAGATGCATGGACAGTTGCTCCGTCAGGGCCTTCAAAAGAAGCCAACCCTATAGACACATTGATCTAGGACCTCTAGTATACAAACTATGAGATAATAACTTTCACTTGTTTAAGTTACTTAGTTTGTGGCATCTTATAATGGCACCCCTAGAAACGAATATATCATTTATTTGTAAAAACAAAGTATTACTGTAATATCACCATATTTCCATGCTATGTCATATTTCTACTTTATTAAAAGCTTTCTAATTCCTCCATCTGTTAGTTTTATTTGGTATTAACTGTCAGGGAAGACAGAATGTATTTCAATAAATAGTTGTTTGATATTGTTATCTCATGGAAGTCTTCCTTTTTTCCCTCTGGACTTCTTTTTGAACATAAAATTTCAACAACCCTTTCCCCACTTTATCTTTCTTAATTAACCTAACAAAGATAAAATTTATTTTCTTTGCAAAGTGCCTCTTGTGGGGAAATATAAAGGAAGCTTTCAGTGCTTTGGAATAACTGATTCATCATTAAAAAATAAATTATATGGCTGCCTGACCCCCCCTCCCCCCCAAAAAAAAGTCTTTTGATGCTGGAGAAAGATCTGTAAAGTTTGAATCTTCCTGAATATGGTGACAAGTAAGGTTCAGCTCCAAAGCACATGTGAACCATGTTACCTAACACTGCAAGTGCCTGTAGAGGAAAAGTAAGTACAGAAATAAAAATACACTCAATACTTTTTCTTCTTCTCAAGGGACAGGGCAAATCACATTAGCAACTGCTTATTGAAATACATTCTGTTTTTTCTTCTGACAGTTAACACTAACTAATACTAGAGGAGAGTAAATTAGAAAAGTTTTAACAAAGTGGGTATATGACAGTAACATGGGTTACAATAATACTTTGTTTTCATAAATAGATGAAACTTTTATGGGTATATCTATCTGATGAGTCAGTGTTTGAAGTCTTGGGCACATAGTTAAATTAAATATATTTGTCACCACCTCATCTTCTTGTGCTGTATGTTCTAGAAAATTTTCACTGAACCTGACAATTCCTTTGGAACTCTTTGTGATCTACTGGTATAATAGCAGCATTCTTCTAAGAGGAACTTTACTTATGTTCCTTATTAATTCCTACAGTAAGGATGATATACATTTTCTGAAGTGAAAGGGATACAGTGATTTGCTGTCTGTCTCAAACACCAGTGACTGGTAACAGTGGGAGAGAGTTGGCTTTCTGTTTTCTAAGATCTACATATCTTTCTCAAATGTCAGTGCAGCTCTGAGGTTCTGACCAAGCTGCCATGTTTAAAATGAACTCCAACAACCTGGTGGGCATGTGGAAAGTTTTCTCAACATCATGACTTGCCTGAAAAAATATTATTGATTCCATGACATTTATAAAAATCAGAAAATAAAGTGATGCAGATCGAAAAACATTTGTAATTTCTGATTTTAAGTTTTGTTACATGTCAGGGTACATTTGGCTGGAAGGAATGGATTCATAAACTGAGCTTTAACATCTCTGACCTGGACTATGTTGCTTCCAGACTTTTATCTTTCTGTGCAGCCCCCTCTCTCTCTTTAACCCATTGACCTCTGAGGTTGATTTAAGCTGCCCTAACCTCTGGTTCTGTGATTTTTAGAGCAAAGGTTGCTAGATTCCTCCCAATTTCTTGTATATATATAATGCCATGGACAGCTGTTTAAGGGATTTCTCATCGTGGCTTACAAAAAATACTATCCCTTTTTCTGATCACTGGTATGATACATCTTCCAGGATTTGAGGGAAGGTGGATGCAATACATGCCCTGGAAGATCTTTTATTATTTAAAAAAATGAGAGACTAAAACCAAGTAAAACCAGCAATTACTGTGATCCTCCATTCTGCCTAAAAAGCTAACCATTCATTGTATATACTGGAGCTGAAAAGAACTGCGTAGGTTTTTACCCTCATCTGAACTGCTGGCCACAAAGGTCACAATACTGTCTACAAATTGAACCATCTTATTGTTTAAATTAGGGCATATGCTAGGGAAAAATATGCCAAATTAATGATCTGTTTTCCAGCTCTTAGTCTACCATGAAGTAAAAATGACATAGATTTAACTTCCTAACAGCAAATAAAATCACAAGCTCTTATACAAGTTGCGCCATCACTATTTTGTCTTGTGTATTTGATATGCTATTTGGAAAAGCCTTTGCCTCTCAGAGAAAAGCTATTCATTAGGAGAATATCTGTATTTTACTAAAAAGTAGGCATAGGGAGCAACAATTTAAGACATTGCCTAACATATGTATAAAAATGGCTCACTTCAAAGCTCTGGGTTTTGGAAAGGCTTATCCTGAAGAACTTGCTTATTATGTCTCCTGATTTTTTTCAGTTTTAGAAAACAAACTACCTATCTTGTCACAATAAAGTCAATATTTCTAAGTCTCCTTAGATGACTCATTGAGTTGGTCTGTTAAATTGATAATACTTATAAACTGCAGGATAAAAGGCTAACTTCCTTAGCTACTCTTAGCCAAGTCCAGCTCTTACCTGTTCATCAGCATGATTTCTGAACATTATTTGCATGAAGATGGAAACTCTGATCACTTCTTTCAGGGTGGTTGTGTGTGAGAAGTAGAGCTAAATTAGAAATACATATATTTCTCTCTCTCTCTCTCCATATATATATATATATCCATTATCTTGTTCTTGTATTATCACATTGTTATTCCTCTGTCTATGTGCAAATTTTCTCTTCTTATAAAGGCACCAGTCTTGTTGGATCAAGGGCCACCTGAATGACCTCATTTCAACTTACTTACCTCTTTGAAGACCCAATGTCCAATTGCAGTCACATTCTGAAATATTGAGGGTTAGGATTTCAACATATACATTTTAAGGGAGACACAATTCAGCCCATATCTTGTGCAGTTATATAAAAATCACCACCACAGTAGTTTATTTATTTATTTAAATGTTGTTTTTCAATTAGTCAACATTCAATATTATTTTATGTTAGTTTCAAGTGTACAGCATACTGGTTAGATAATTATATAATTTACAAAGTGTTCACCCCAGTAACTCAAGTACCCACCTGGCAGCATACACAGTATTGCAATATTATTGACCCCCATAGTCATTTAAAACAATTCCATCACCCTGGAAAGTCTTCTTGTGCTTCTGTACAAGGTTCTTCCCTGATTTTTGGCCCAGGCAGCCATTGGTCTGCTCTCTGCGACTATAGTTATATCTTTATAAAGTTTCATATAAATACAGTTATATATTAGTCTACTGTTTGACTTTCACGACACTCACATTGTCTCATGTTATTAATATTGCCTTCCTTTTTTTTTATTTTTTAAAAAGATTTTATTTATTATTTTTATAGAGAGGGGAAGAGAGAGAGGCAGAGAGGGAGAGATATATCAGTGTATGGTTGCCTTTCACCTGCCTCCAGCTACAGAGCTGGCTGGAGACCTGGCTTGCAACCTGGTTATGTGCCCTGACTGGGAATCGAACCAGTGACCTTTGGGTTCGAAGGCTGGTGCCTTATCCATTGTGCCACCAGTCAGGGCTCTGCCTTCCTTTTTACTGCTAACTACTAGTCTATGTTATACCATAATTTACTCACTTACCAATTGATGGGCATTTGAATTGCTTCAAGGTTTAGGCTATTGTGAATAAGACTGCTTTGAACTCCTGCATATAAATCTTTGCACAGTCTGTGATTTCCTTCTTCTGGATAAACAGCCAGGAGTGGTTTTACTAGACCATCTAGGTGTATGTTTAACTTTATAAGGGTATTTGAAAATACCCTGTTTTCAAAAGTTGCAGTGCCATTTACATACCTGTCAGCAAGGTATAAGAATTTCAGTTATTCCAGACCCTGTCCAGTATTTGGTGTTGCTATTACTTTTTATTTTAGCCATGATGATAGTTCTGTATTGACTTTACTTTTCATTTACATAATGACTGATGATGGCGAAACTCTGTTCATGTTATTTTCCATTGGTGTAGCTTGTTAGGGGCTGAATTGTATCCCCTCCAAATTCATATGTTGAAGGCCTGAACCGTAACTCCCAGCATCTCAGAATGTAACTGGATTGTCAAGGGCTTTTAAAGAAGTAAGTCAGTTAAAACGAAGCCTTTAAGGTGGACCCTCATCCAGCCTGACTCCTGTCCTTATAAAAAGAGGAAATTTGAACACACACAGAGATGTCAAGGATGTGAGCACACAGAAGAATGAAAATTTAAGGACACAGGGAGAGAGTGGCCATCTGCAAGCTGAAGAGAGAGGCTTCAGAGCAAACCAAACCTGCCCACTTTTTGATCTTGGACTTCTGGTCTCCAGAACTGTGAGAAAATAAATTTCTGTTGTGTAAGCCACCCAATCTGCAATATTCCACCATGGCAACCCTAGCAGATGAATACAGTCTTCCTTGGTGAAATGTCTCCTCAAGTTTTGCACATTTTCTAATTAGATTTTTAAAAAACTTTTGAGTATCAAGAATTCATTTATTATAGATACAGAGCCCTTGTTAGATATGTAGACTGAAAAACATTTTCCTAGTTTGTAGTTCATCTTTCATCCTTTTCACAGAACTCTCACAGAGCAAAAATTCTTAGTCTTGATGATGTCTAATTTACTTGTTTTCCCTTTTATGAGCCATGCTTTTATGGATCATAGTGTCATCTAAAGACTCATTGCTTAGCAGTAGAACAGAAATAGTTTCTCTTATATTTTTTCCAAAAGTTTTATGTTTGCCTTATAAATTGAATTCATTCTTCATTTTGACTTTGTATTTGTGTAAGGTATGAATTTTAAGTTAAGGCCCATTTTCTTTTGCCTGAAGATATCCAAGGCCACACTGTATTCAATACTGTATTTTTTAAAAAGTAAACCTTAACATTGAGTATAATGATTTCTTTCACTTTATTCTTCTTTTTCAAACTTGTTTAGCTATTCTAGATTCTGTGCTTTTTAAAAAAGATTTTATTTATTATTTTTAGAGAGAGGGGAAGGGAGGGAGGCAGAGAAAG
The DNA here is from genome assembly GCA_004026585.1 of Noctilio leporinus. Classification (NCBI taxonomy): domain Eukaryota; kingdom Metazoa; phylum Chordata; class Mammalia; order Chiroptera; family Noctilionidae; genus Noctilio; species Noctilio leporinus. The sequence goes on from PVIW01001951.1 coordinate 136,915, forward strand.
AGAGAGAGAAACATCAATATATAGTTGCCTTTTCACTTGCTTCCAGCTACAAACCTAGCTGGAGACCTGGCTTGCAACCTGGTTATGTGCCCTGGCTGGGAATTAAACCTGTGACCTTTGGGTTCACAGGCCAGTGCCTTTCCACTGAGCCACCAGCCAGGCTAGATTCTGTGCTTTTTACTGTAAGTTTTAGAACGTGTAACTTGCTTTTAGTAAAAATATTTTAACGTGACATATAGCTTATGTATAAAAGTGTAGATAATGCAGAAATCTTGCATTTAAAGCATGGTTTTTTAAAAAGCCCAATCTCATATGTTTTGTGGGGGAGTGGGTGAGTGGGAAAGAGGACAGAGGGGAGCAAAAAGGGGATGGATATAATACACCAACAATAAAATTTAATTAAAAAAATAAACAACAAAATAAACTTGTTTTAATAGTTTTTTAAATAATCTTCCACCCAATTATGTATTGAAACAGGTATCAATAAAATTCAAAGAAATAGTAAAAAAATAAATAAATTTTAAAAAGCCCCAAACCAAAACACAATAAATCACACAACTTAAGAAATAGATTATCAGTATTCTTAAAACTATATATTTGTTCTTACCAATTACATTTCTCTCTTTACTATCTTAAATTTTAATTAAAATATTTCTTTGCTTTTCCTTATATATTTACTGTTTTTATAATATACCAAAACTAGTATTTTAAAGTTTTGTCTAGTTTTATCTGAATATAAATGGTATTATTCTACATGTATCCTTCTAAATTACTTTGTTTTCTTTATATTTTGTTTTGGAGATTCACTAATGTTGATGCACAGAGCTCTTGTTTATTAATTTCTGAAGCTTCATAGGATCCAATTGTGTGAATATAATGCCATTTATAGATCAGTATCTAATTATCTGATGATGGTCATTTGAATTATTCCTTTATTTTGCATTATAAAAATGAGGCTATTGATATCTTTGTACATAGCACTCACATGAGGAAAATTTTCTAGAATTTATACTAAAGAGTGAACTGAGTTATAGGATAGGTGCATCTTCAGTTTTTCTAGACACTGACCTGCATTATGTCCCAAAGGGTATGAAAGTTCCTAATGAATCTGGCTTTATTTTAAAAATGTGTCTTCTGATTATTTTCAAAGGATATGTAATATTCTGTGCACTGGAGATCCCCAATATGTGGGGGTAAACAAAGACCACCCAAATGGAAACAAATGGAATCTATATATTTAGAGTTTCCTAGAGTAAACTACCATCACTTTCTTCTGGCAGAGACTCAAAAGTAGGCAAGAAGAGGAGTGGGAAAGCTTTATAATGAAAACAAAGCAGACCTCATATATACTCTGATTAGAACTTGTAGATAGGGAGAAACTGGAGGATGGTTAATTAGAAGCATTATGTAATTAATTTGGGGAAATAATGATGATTATAGTGGAAATAAATGACACAAAGACTGAAAAACAGTACAAAAAATCAATAAAACCAAGAGCTGGTTATTTGCAAAGATAATAATTGACAAACCTTTGACCAGATTCATCAAGGAAAAAAAGAAAGAAAACCCAAATAAATAAAATAAGAAATAAAAGTAACAATTGACCCAAAGAAATGCAAAGTATTGGAAGAAAATGTTATAAACATCTATATGCCAACAAATTGGGCCACCTGGGTGAAATGGATAATTTCCTAGAAACATAAATCTTCCAAAACTAAATCAGGAAGAATCAGAAAATTTAAATAGATGTAACACAACTAATGAAATGAAAGCAGTAGTTTAAAAAATTCCAGAAAATATGTAAATCTTCAACTGGATGGCTTCACAGGCAAATTTTACCAGTAATTTAAAGAAGAACTAATGCCTGTCATTCTCAAACTATTCTAAAAAATTCAAGAAGATTAAGGACTTCTAAACTCTTTTTATAAGGCCAATATTACCCTAATTCCAATATTAGATAAAGACACTACAAAGAAAATTACAGGACAACATCTCTGATGAACAGAGATGCTAACATCCTCAACAAAATATTAACAAACTGGATCCAGCAATACATTAAAAAGATAATACACCATGATCAAGTGGGGTTTATTGGTGGGGGAGGATACAAGGTTGGTACAGTATTACCAGTTTAATAAATGTGATTCATCACATAAACAAAATAAAGGATAAAAATCACATGATTGTATCAATAGGTATAGAAAAGCATTTGATAAAATCCAACACCCATTTATGATAAAAAGTCCCAGCAAAGTGGGAATAGAGGGGACATACCTCTGCATGATAAAAGCCATATATAACAAACCCATAGCCAACATCATACCCAATGGGCAAAAACTAAAAGTGTCTCCCTTAAGATCAGGAATAAGACAGTGATATTTGCTTTCATTACTCTTATTCAACACAGTACTGGGAGTTCTAGCCACAGCAATCAGATGAGAAGAAAAAAAAGGCATCCCAACTGGAAATGAAGAAAAACTGTCATTGTGTGCAGATGACATGATACTGTATATAGACAACCCTAAAGATTCCACCAAAATCTTCTAGAATTGTTAAGTAAATTTAGTAAAGTAGCAGGATACAAAAAATACCCAGAAACAGGTTACATTTTTATATACCAATAATAAACTATCAGAAAGAGAAACTAAGAAAATAATCCCATTTATAATTGCAATAAACAATAAGGTACTTAAGGATAAATTTAACCAAGGAGGCAAAAGATCTGTACTCAGAAAATTCTAGGATACTGAAAAAAGAAACTGAGGAAAATACAAATAAATGGAAATATATACCCTGTTCATGGATAGGAAGAATTAACATCATTAAAATGTCCATACTACCCAAAGCAATCTATAGAGTCAATGAAATTCCTATTAAAACATCAATGACACATCTCATAGATCTAGAATATATATTCCAAAAAGTTACATGGAACACAATATAAAAGGCAACAAGACTATACAGTGGCCAGAATCAAATCAGGACAATCATTGACAAAAGTACATTATTGATATTTAAAAAAATTAAACATAAATAGGAAAGTCAGAAATACAAAATTTTGAGTTTCCTTATAGAATTATGCTAGCTAAATGGAATTATTTAACCCCCAAAGCACTACAGATTTCAGTTAGCCTTGTCTATAGTTTTGAAATAAAAGTGTTTAATTGAACTAAAAGAAATAGTGTTCACAGTTCAGAAATGTGTAGGAGGATGGTTATTAAGGAAGTTCTATACCTGGAGTTTCCCACAGGAGAAAGACTGTACCTGGCCAAGGTCAGCTCACTTGGAAGCATCTCACTTCTGGCTTAGCGACGTCGTGTTCTCAGGCTATTCGCTACAGCGCAGGGAGGGCCTCGGCAAGAGTGGACATGCCTTCCTTTGTTTGTATCTCTATGACCTCTGGAGAAGGAAAAAGAACAGAATGTATTTCTCAAGAATGAGAGAAACAAAACTACATCTCCTAATGAAGCAAACAAAATTAAACCATGAATGATTTTCTCAAAGAGATGAGGCTCTTTACATGGACTTTGCTAAAGAAACGAGTGAGGGGTCCCTTTCCATCTTCAAGGTGCAAAATCCTCATATACACAAAGGAATTCAAACGTGAAAAGAAAATGCTGGAAAGAAACTGAATGTTGGTTTGAGTTCAGATGAGTTTAGGCAACTTATACACACCCTCAGGTAAAGAAAATTCTGATCGGATATCCTTATTATGCTATGATTTTCCCAGATTTTAATTTTCTTGTGAACATTGTTTCCTTCTAAGTTAATCTTTTAAAAGATTCTCTCAACTACACGTTTAATTGAAATAGAATCCCCATTGTTCTTTGTCTTTCACTAACCCCACCAGGCTGTGGAAGCGGGACAAGAACCAGCTATCCCTCCTCTCTCCATGAGTCACCATCTCCTGAAGTTTGCCTGAAGTGCCTGCCACTCGACACTGTTGGAAACCAGAGTAAGCTTATCTCTAAGGGTATGTGATTTTTTTTTTTTTTCTTTCACTCATTTCTGTCAATTTCCCCACTTGGTTGGAAAGCAGCCACTAAATATACTTTTATGCCGATGTATTTCATGCTCTACACGTCTTTTTTTCTGGAAAATATCCTACAGATGTGTGTATGCCACAGCTCTCTCCGATTATTCTGTAGGATGACACAGACTCTGAAGAGGGAATGAGTGCAAAGTCTTTGCTGCTTCATTCGCCTCTTGAGTTGGAAACAGCTGTTACCTTGACTTTAGCACAGAATAAATCAACGCATATACCCAGAGTTGCTCCCTCTGTTCTTACAGGGACAAGTACTTCTGTGTCTGTCATGGAGTCAGATTACATTTTTAATGTCCATTGTCACCACCAAGATAAAATAAGTGATATAGAGAGATTATTATATGTTTTTTCTTACTACAAAAATTCATCACTTCGTTTTTTGACTTGTGTAACTTTTAATTTCGCTGTTTATGTATTTTCATCTTTGTGCTTTGAATCTAAAAAGGGGATCCCTTTTTTTTTTTTTTTGAAACAATGTGTGCATCAATAAACATCAGTGACTTCAAGTTACCAGTTTTGTGCCTTAGTTAGCTGAAGCTTTTCTCAGGTAGTCTATGATAATAATATTGGGCTTTGCCAGGAGGGAGAAGAAATCTATCACAATATGCCAATATGCTCAGGAAGTTTAGGCAAAAGTCAAACTGAACAAACGCTTTTAGTTATTTTCAATTTAATTAAGATAAATTCTTATATTTAACTTTTGTCAGATTACCTTTGGATCAAAAATCAAGTGGGAAATTGATTTGAATTATTCATTCTATGTCTTTTGTCAAGTAAGCCAAGTATTCTTAGGCAGAGCATTTATTAGAAATTGCCTACTCTACTATCCATATTCTTCCAAGGAAAATCCTCCCTAAAACAGAAGCATTTCTTCTGATGAATACTATTGCAAGATTAATTAATTTTGTACACATACAAATCTCTCAGTTACATATCTACATTTTACAAAGCTAAAATTACTTCCCATCTTAGAAACACTACATGTATTTTATCAGAAAGCTGGCAATATCAAGAACCTGTCTCTGAAAACAGGATCATGTTTGTTTTGCTTTGGTTAGTTATTGAGTATATTTGGGGAATGGGATACTTTAAGAATTAATCAAATATTATTTGTTGAGTTTTAGTTTTGCAAGATGAAAACAGTGAAAATGGATAATGTTGATGGCTATACAACATTACGAATGTTTAATACCACTGAACTATACACTTAAAAATGGTTAAGCTTGTGCATCTTATGTTCTTTGTATTTTACCACAATATAAGGGTGGGGGAAGCTGTGAAAGAGGTAGCCTAAATCCCCAGATGAATTAATTGAGGCTATCTAGAATATTGTGAGCTCTTCATTCTGTTTCTATAAATGAATGTCCCTTTTTGCATTTCACTATTTCAGCAGTTGTCTCACTAAGACTGTAAAATAAGTAGTATCATTAAATCCATTTTATAGATAAGAAACTGAGCACATCAGTTAAATTTTGAGGCACATCAGACCACCACAAAGTCTCAGTGGCTTTTAACCAAAAGAAACTTATTTTTATACTTGTAGGTCTGGGGGTCCAGTAGAATTTGGCTGATTCAGCTGGACTTGGTTTCAGACTGCTCATTGGGCTTAGGTCTACTCCCTGTGTCTTCACATTTTCCTTGGACCCAGGACATCTTCTCATGGATGATCACAGATGTTCAGGAGAGTAGGCAGAAAAATACAGCATCTCTGAAGGTCTTGGTTTGGAATGGTCCCACTGTTACTTCCACCCACAATGCATCATTCAGATCAACACACATTACCACGTTCAAAGGGTTACTCATTTTCTTTTAGATTTTTAAAATTATTATATTATATCATTGTTGTATTGCAATTGTTTCATTTCTTCCCCCCATTGCTCTCCCATGCTTGTTGATTCTCCACTCCAAACCTACCTTTCTCTACTCTGTTTTATGATGCTGGATCCAAGACTCTAAAAACCATATTTCTGTTTTCTCAGATGTTTCCTGACTGAAGTCTAGGGTTTTGAAAATTGAAGAAGGGAGAAGAAATACTCTTTTTCCTGTTTTGTTTTTTCCCCCTATCACTGTTCCTTAGGAAAGTTTCTTCACTCTGACAACTGGCTTCTGTCTCTAGTTTTAAAAATGTTCCCCTACATGTTACCAGAAACAGTTTTTATTAATGCTTCCTCAGTATACCATTACCCGATGGTCATCACCCCTCCATGGAGAGCTGAACTCCGCAGGGGGTTCAGAACCAGCAGCAGCTGGACAACACCTTCACAGCCAGGTCTGGACATCACCCTCCACACCATTAAGGCCAGGCTCTGCAGGGACCTTCCTTATGTGTCCCAATGTTCCCTGCATCTTCTCGTTCAACAGGCCTGGGATGGGGTGAGGTGAGTGAGGTGAGTCATGTAAGTCCAGGGTCGGACCTCTGCCTTCATTTAAAATTTGGTATTTGTGGGAGTGTGTGGAGAATGGACAAAAATGGTGAAGGGGACTGAAAAGTACAAACTTCCAGTTACCCAATAAGTCATAAATGTAATGTACAGCATACGGTATATAGAAGAATAATTGGTAGGTACAGGTAGAGAGGGGAAAGTTATCAATGATACAGGAAAGGGAGAAGCCGAAGAACTTACATTCATGACCCATGGACATGAACTACGGGGGTAGGATTGCTGGAGGGAAGGAGGATATTGGGTGGAGGGGAGCAAAAGAAAGAAATTGGGATAACTGTAGCAGCATAATCAATAAAAGATACTCTAAAATAAATAAAGTATTAAAATAATAATAATATCATAATAACAATGTATGGTGACAGATAGTTGACTTATTGTGGTGATCACTCCAAAAGGTATATACATGTCTAATCACTACGTTGTACACCTGAAACTAGTATAATATTGCATGTCAACTACAGTTAAAAAGTAAATTTTAAAACATTTGATGTTTTCTTTATTGTGGATTTTTGCATTAATATTATTTACCTTGCTCATTGAGTTTTTTGGGGGGTCACTTCACAGTTTTCACCTGACGTGAGTGCCTCCCTCCCCTCACCCTAGTCCCAGCCATGTGAGATGCAGGTACTCAACCTCGAATGCCTCCAACTTGGTAGAGTCCAGTTGGTTAGTGTTTCTCAGTTAGGAGTAGTTCCATATTTTTGATGACAGGAACCACATTCCAAAATAAAGCACTGCTGCTGCCTTCTTCCATCTCGGGCAGCCTTCCCAAGCCTGCCCCACTCTGTTTCAGGCATTGAAAACAAACACAACCAGTTCCTTTCATGTTATTGTATTTAGCTTTCTGGATATACAAATATATGCTATTATGTTGAAGTAAACTAAATAATTCTTTAAAATGAATCATATTTGTATTTCTGGAATAATGCTGCTGAGGGCTATCTGCTATTTTATTCAGGTTTGCTGCTTCCATATTTATAAATATGATTCATCCATTAGTTTCTGTTTGTGCTAACTTTTCAGATTTGGGTGTCTATGTTACTCTAGCTTTATAAAATATTTGGGTACTTCTTTTATTTTCTATTACTTAAAATGTTTTAACTGTATGGGTAGAACTTGCCCTTAAAGGTTTAGGACATTTTTTATCTTTGAAACAATTGGGGATTTAGATTTTTTTTTTTTTTTTTTTGATAGGGGAAGGTTAATCAACTTACTTTCTTGAATTCTACTGATATTGATTCTTAGAAATAATTTGTATTATCCAAACAGTGAAATTCATTTATATTGTAATTTGCATGGCAAATTTGTTATTTGTTTTAATATTCCCTGTATATGTGGTTGTTTTCCATTACTTATTTTTGATTTTGTAGAATTGTGCTTTGACTATTTTGCTTCATGAGGCTGGTGATCATTGTATTTTCTACTTTTTCCTTTTTGTTTTCAGAAAACAAATGTTAGTTTCAGGCCTATTGTAGTTCTTTTAAAATTTTATTTATTTTTATGTATCCATTATATTTTACTTTACATAGATTTATTTTGTGTATTTTCCTTAAATTTTTGAGATTAATAATTAATTTAGATTTTATATTTATGAAGTTTTTAGACTGTAAATTATAAATAGCTTTTAATATATATCATAGAAATTCTGCACTTTGTTTTTTAAAATTCTTGACCCTAGTATTCAGAGATTATTTTGTAAATTCTAAGTTGTTTCTAATGATTCTTAAAATATTTTATTGCACTGGTATCTGAGAATACAATTAACCATATTTTTCTTTTGAATTCAGTTATTGTTTTTCTTTTAGGACAGCATACAATCATTTCCCCCCCTAAATACTCCAAGTATGCTAAAAAAAAAGAAGTATATTCTTTGTGTTCAGGTTAAAGTAGTCAGAATAATCATATTATTGCAATTTTCTAAATTCTTCATAAATCTTTTTCTACTTGATTTGTTACAGGCTAGTAAGGGAGAATTATAGTCTTCTACTGTTTTTGAGGTATATGTTGACATTTACTATGACATTCTTTTTCTTTTATCTACTGATATCTCTAACTGGTACATTGCCATGGTGAATTGCTCTTTTAATAATTTTCAATGACTTTTTAAAAACTTATTTAACATCTTTCTTACCCTTGAGGTCAAGCTTACCTGACATTTTCCTGTTGATTTGGTCTTTCTTTTCCTGAGCATTTGCCTGGCTTTTTTTTTTTTTTTCAATCCTTTTACTTCCATTCTTCTGGTAAGATGTAGCTAAGTTCAATCTTTTGATTCATGTCTTTTAAAAATATATACCCTTGCTTTTTTTCTTCTTTTCCTTCTATCTACAATCTCGATGCTCATGTTATTGTGTTACTTAATTATCTATGACCTTTTCTTCATAGATTACATGTTCTTTTCACTTTTCCTCAAATAGTGTGTTTATGGCAAATTTCCCCCTAATTATATAGGGTGCACCTTCTTTTCAAGTGGATTCTGAATGTAACATTTTTGCATTACATTTCTGTCATTTCTTCAGATTTCATCTGGGGTTATACAGAATCATAATTGATAGGTTTGGTTCTTGCTATATTGCCCCCATAATTTTATTTGTTATTTATCAGGATTTATTGCTCCTATTCAGGGATCTATCTCTCCATGGGGTTGCTCTCAGATTTTGAAGTGACTCATTTGGGTGACACATCTCTTCATGACAAAACCACTAAGCACTTCGTGTTTATTCTCCCTTCACCATACACACCACCAGCCTGCCTCTTGAAGCCGTATTCCTTTTGCTCCCAGGTTCATGAGAGAAGACCTAGACCCAACAAGTTTTTTGGATTACTAGGGAGTAATCCACCTGAAAGGAGGGGAAGGTCGATGTCTCTCCTGCTCCTTTCTCTCCAGGTTAGTTGTTCTTCTATTTGGCTATTTCACTTTCCATCCTGGTAAATCACAGCAATTCCCCATTGCTGAAGACTGTTAGCCCTGTATCATCATTCTTTCTCACACCTCTTGGCAGCAGGCACTGTAAAACATTGAGCCTTGGATTTTCCTGTCCTTGGTGAAACTCTTCTAATTTATGATGGTCTTTTCCCCAAGGCTGCCCACCTGTTCTTTCAGTCCACTTCCTTCATCACGGGGTTCTCATGAGATTTGTTTTTCCTTCATTCCTTCTTTTTCTCCTTATTGGTAGACAGGCATTTTTGCTATTTGCTTTCTTCTTCTTTCCTAGAACTCAGAGGTGAGAGCTGCAGAGTAACAACCATTTTGAGACCAACCAAAAAAGAACTGCAGAGACTTTGGCCATGATATCTTTGAGATGCTGAATAAATGCCCATAATTGCTATTGTCTGCTATAAGATCCTACTAGGTGTGAGGAGAAGTTCCTGAGTGTACTTCTGGGAACCATCCCTTCCTTCCACTTCCACTCCATTAGCAGGGGGCCAGTGGAGCCCAGGTTTGGTGGAAAGAGACTGACAATCTGTGGGCAGGTTCACTTTTATTTATGATCACTACCTTTAAGTGCAGGGATTCTAATCTGTGAGCTGTGGCAGGCATGCTGATCTGCTAAAAGATTTTTTAAAAGATGCAATACCTGACTGTTTAGCCAGGTTCACTGCCCTCTTTTCCCATAGAGTGTCAAATTAAAAAATGACAACAGCCAACACAATAGCCATCTGGGGTGAGTGAGTCAAAACTGTGAGCTCTAGCAGTTTCTACTTGGACTCTGGACCACCATTCCTTTCTCTTCCCTCTCCTCTCCTCTCCCCTCCCCTCCCTTGTCCCTCTCCTCTAACCCCCAGTAAACTTGCTATGTGTGTGCTAACAAACACAAACAAACAACAGCAAAAACTAATTTTGTCTGTCAGCTGCAGAATTTTAGAAACTAGTTTATGTGTGCCATGAGATGAGAAAGGTTGAAAATTGCTGCTCAAGTGTGTCCGTAATGCTACCCAGGAATCAGATTACAGCTTTCTGATTGATTCCTTCTTCTGCCATGAGTGACTATTTCATCCCTTCCCCTTCTCTTCCCTTCCCTTCTCTTCCTTTCCCTTCCCTTCCCATCAACATCACAACCTTCTCTCAGATAAGGACCTAATTTCCTACCTTCCCAAGTAAACGGAAACAAACAGACTTCTTTGTCCTGTCCTGCAGACTCCCCTGTCCTGCATCTGTAGGGGGGCTCTGCCTTCTCTCCCACTATACTAGATTAATTTAAATGATAATTAATTTAATGTTGCTCAGAACTGACCTCCTTAAAGCCTCTCACCTCTACCAGTCATTTCTGAGGATCCTTATGGGTGCCAGGACTTTCTGATTTCCTCAATCATCAGACCCTTTCCTGGCTTCTATCACATTCAGTAGAAACTGAAAGGTGGCCACCTGCAATAGAATGTCCAAAAGAATTTTTTAATGAAAGTCTGTTTCCATTTCACCCACAACATCTTTGCTTTCCACTGGTTCTAGATAAGTCTTTTGGGGTCATGTGAGGCGATTCCCAGTGCCATAGCCAGGCATGGGTTTTATAACAGCGTCTCCCTTCTGACTAACAAAGTCAGTTTGTTTCCTGGACCCACTACTTCTTCCTTTATGAGTGAGTTCTTTGCAAAGCAGCCTCTCAGCCTCACCTACAAACACAGTATTGTCTAGACTTCTTTACCGATTGACTCAGAAAACTCAAGCTGATAAATGAATTGAATTCAAGCTGCTCTATTTTTTTACCCTCCCATGCATTGCAAAAAAAATTCTTTTATGAGTATTTTTCCCACTTTCAAACAAAACTATTGCTACAGCGTCTATAAGTGGATGTGCTATCCATACAATCACTCTTCTGTCTCCCCGCAAAGACACAGAACCATCTTAACATTTGGTTATTGTTTTCTTTTCTTTTTAAAAAGACTTTATTCATTATTTTCAGATTGAAGGGCAGGGAAGGAGGAAAAAAGGGAGAGAAGCATCAATGTGTGGTTGTCTTTCACCTTCCCCCGGGTAAGGACCTGGGCCGGAGACCTGGCTTGCAACCTGGTTATGTGTCCTGACTGGAAATTGAACCAGCGACCTTTGGGTTCACAGGTCAGTGCCAATCCACTGAGCCACACCAGCCAGGGCCAGTTATTGTTTTCTTAATAGGACAGTGCCAGCATCAAATAAAATTCAAAGTGATAACTTTACTTATGTATTCAGATAAGGGACAAATAATCAGTAGCATTGTACCCACCCTCCCTAATGAGCTGAATTTTCTTTCTTTCTTTCTTTTTCTTTCTTTCTTTCTTTCTTTCTTTCTTTCTTTCTTTCTTTCTTTCTTTCTTTCTTTTCTTTCTTCTTTTTCTTTTTCCTCTTAAGTGTGGGGTGGTTTTATACACAAACTATTGATTCATAGTGATTATGCCTCACACAGAAATTATGAACAGAATAGAAATCTTATCACTATAATTCAATTACCCATAAAACATTTTCTCTTCTGCCTGTTCTTCTCTCTATCTCTCCTTATAACAAGTATACTACTCCTGCCTTTTGAAAGTGCTTTTTCCAAATTGGTTCTCTGGGGGCTGCAGAAGGAACGGAGAAGTAGAAAGAGGGTTCTTTCAGTTAACATTACTACCTGGTGCCATGTAAATTGGGGGAAAGTGACAAGGGTAGTGTGCAGGACCAGTTGCTGGTTTGCATAACTAGCTCAGGGTGCCTTCCATTTTAAGAAAAAGTAAGCAGGCAGGGGCAGCAACAATGGGAAAGTAGAATAGATAAGCTTGAGTGTTACAAAAGTTTCTCTCACAGCTTTGATAAGACAATTTGTATATTTTTTACCATATATTTTTTCCATCCAAAGAAGTTGCCTGCCTTCTTTTTCTACTAGTTATAAGGGAATTACTTTCAACTTTAAGACATGTTTCCTGTGGAAAGTTGGATCAGTGTTTGCTAAGTCACAATTACTTGGGAGTTAAATGTAGAAACACTGCATGATCCCTGATTTACCCTTTACCTTCGACACATGTTCTGCACATACTGTGTTTTCACCTCAAAGAGGATGTCACTCATAGAACCGGTGAAGGAAAGTATGTTTTGCTTTTTTTTTTTTTCCTCCCAGTGCTGACAAAAGTGTTACCCTTGGCATTCAGGTTCTTTAACTAAGAACTTCCATTTAAAGAGAATACTGTATCCATTTATATTTTCAGATAATTCAATAGGTCATTATCAATGCCATAAAAATATATGGAAAACAAACTTAAAAGTTAATTTTAACTTCAGAAGTTTTCAGTTTTTCTTTTAATTTTCATTCATCTTTTTTGGTAAAACAAAAGTAAACATTGTTGAAGAGGAAAGATAGAAATATTCAAGAGAGATGAGAATTCTCTTCTAGCCTATACAGCTGGTTTATATTAAACATGCTATTATTCACGGTGGATAAAGCAGAATGGCTGTTGTCATTGCTGTAAGCTTAATGTTTGTGCCCTCCCAAAATTGACATCTTGAAATTTAATCCCCAATGTGATGGTATTTGGAGGAAATACCCTGCCTTGACTACACAATCCCATACAGCAGAACCCTCCTGCTTCTGTTCCCATAACCGTTATGGCTTTAGTCCTAAACTTGGCTACTTACTGGGAGGGGAAGATAAAGGGGGTTATGATTCATTTGGTGACAGCTGCAGTGATGTGTCCAGTGGCAGAAGTATGAAGTCTGGTGTTGGTTGTCATGTTTAGACTAGATTATTCCTAGTAGAGGAGATCTGCTTTGTTAGTTGATCCTCTGAACTGCCTAGAGTTTGACTTGCTTTTCATGCCTGTTCTGTCAACTGTGTTAAGTCCTCTACAGCTTTCTGAGCAAGATTATCTCTTTTATTTTAGTCAGAGACCAAGAATTCTAACTGATAGAATATAACCAAGTACTGGACACTCATGCCATAAAAATCATCTGTAAGTGTGGATACACAGAAAAGAGTTCTTGCAAACTCATAGCACTCAGTGTTCTTACTTAATCATAACCTTGGCCCCAGCCAATTGACTCTTTCCAAGAATCAGACCAGTCTTCAAAGGAACACAGTTTGTTTCTATTACAATTATTTATGCAAATGTGAATGCCTTGAAAACATAAGGGTTCATGTTTACATTTCACTAGAAAAGGAGAACAACAGCATGACTTCAAACATGGGCTTGGGAGTCACACAGATCCAGTCCTAGTTTTCACTCTTTCACTAGGTTGAGAACAAACCTCTCTGTGCTTTAGTTTCTTAATCTGTAAAATGGAAATGTTTGCTGATCTCATAAGGTTTTCAAGAGGATAAAATGACATAGAACTTGCCAATATGTTTTCCATGGTGTCTGGCAAGCAGCAGGTACTCAGTAGATGGCAGATCTTTCACTCTCTCACTCTTGTTCTCTCTGTCTCACCCACCCACACACACACACCCTCTCTCACACTCACAAACTTAATAAACACATGATTAGATTGCCTTACATTTTTAAACTTTCAAAAAGGGTCCTGCCTTGCCAGACATGGTTTTTGGCTTTTGTGGTGGATCACAAAAGTGTGAGGGAACATGCATATAATAAAGAAAGCAGAGGCATGGGGACTGAGCTATTTCTGGAGCTGGAGAACGAGTTTGAGTAGAGATGATCAAGGACACTGGAGAGAAAAAAGAAGGTGCTTGAATTAGCATTACTGGGGCCTTATTTGCCCTTCCTAGAATTTAGAAAATACAATAAAGTGCTTGAAGGTTTTTTGAAATTAGTTTGAGTGATATGGACTATTTTCATTTATCAGAACAACATTTTTCTTTATGGGTAGGGAATGTACTTTCTGTTTTCCATTAGTATGTACACAGTCAAATTTATTTGAGTTCTTGTTTATAACATGGTGAAAATGATTTCCTGAGGCTAGAAATTCAAGACAAGCTCTCTATATTTTCATTATACCAATTATAGTTTAATAAATGATATGATTTATATATTTGACCAAGCAATCAAACTTAATGATTGTATTGTTTAGCTTTAAAATATTTATTTAAAAATTAATTTATTGTTGTATTTCATTTATTCCATTTTCCCACTGTTGCCCTCTGCACCTTCTTCCCATCCCCCTCCCATAGTCAATCCCCACATGTTGTCCATGTCCATGGGTCATTCATGCTAGTTCCTTGATTAAACTGTTCCCCCTTCTTTGCCTATTTCTCCCCCTTCCCTCTCTTCTCTGCACACAGAACAAAATCTATTTCTTGTTTCCATGTCTCTGGTTCTATTTTGCTTACCTGTTTGTTTTGTGCATTAGTCTCCTGTAATGGGTGAGATCATATGGTATTTGTCTTTCACTGTCTGGCTTATTTCACTAAACATAATACTCTCCAGTTCCATCCATGTTGTTAAATCTCAAAATAAATGTAAATTTTCAGAATTGCCTTTATGTGAGTGGATGCTTCTTGTCCCCAAGGCTATTTCCCCCATTAGTGGTACAAAATTGCAGAGACTGGTGTTGTTTACAACTCATGCATATGAAATAGGGGAAAGCAAGAGGATATTTCCAGTTTTCAGATTTACTAGTTTTGTTCTCTAACCATTTAAGCACTCTTCATCATGAGTATATGTGTGTTTGCTTGGCAAATGCTTGAATCTAAGGATATTCATAAACCCAGAAATTAAGAAAATTGGAAGGTTGATAGAAGTTTGTGTACAATTATAAATAGAGGAGGGTTGAATGGCTAGTTTATCCCAGTATTGTATAATTCTAAGGAACCAAAATGTAAACATATTATTATATATGAAATTGTATTTCTTCAACTATCCAAACAGTACCAGGAGACATGCTGTTTTCAATGATGTAAAAATTCAACCTGCAGTGTTTGAAAAATTCACATAAAATAAGAACACATTTAAATGAAGTCTGCTTTCAAATCATGACATGCAGATAACAAGCAATAACAATATTAACTGCACAGATGTTCAATATTTGTCATGCAAAGCAACAGAAAAATGAAACAAAAGACATAGGGGGGATGTTTATTCAGGTTAGGTTTTGTGCTTGATGTTATTATATACATTATATGCTTAATTCTCAAAATAATGCCTGAATTGGTCATTAGTCCCATTTTAAATTGACTAGGCTCAGTGAATTAATGTGGTCATATATTTGCTGCATTTAGTTTTTCCGGAACAGCATGTAAATGGAATCGTTGAGAGTGCACTCTTTTGTGTATTTTTCCCCTCAGCACAATTTTACCTCTGTAACCTCACAGAAAACAAAAAAGTGGTTCCATCAAATAAAAATCAATACAGGACTTAAAAGCAAACTTTTCAAATTTTAAAGTATACTGCTTCCCCCCACCCCCACCCCTTTACTACAGTGACAGAAAACTAATGCTTGGCATGTCTTGATCTGTTTAGGAGATGTGGATCATAAAATATACACAAGTAGGTCTCAATAGCACTGATAATCAGGTCCAGAGGATTAAAATCATATGCTACTATTTACCTACTTGATTGGCAGAAAGAAAAAAATCTCCAAAAACAAGTTTTGTTAAGGATGTTGACAATGAAAAGTGCTGATGGGAATATAAAATGTTATAGTAGTTTTTGGAAAACAAATTGGTGTTAATCTAGTAAATTGTAAGGTTTGTATATTCTACAAACTAGTGCACTTGTAGGGTATGAGTGAGCACCAGAGGAACTCTTGCGAATATATACCGATGTACATGCAAAATGCTATGGAAATGTTGTTTGCAAGAGCTCTTAACTGAAAATAGGCCAGACAGAGGAGCAAAGTACAACCAGTGACATGAAAATAAGAAACAATCTGACAGTGACAGAGGGGAGGGGAAGGGGAGCTAACTCAGGAAAGAAGGGGAAGGGTCTAATCAAGGAAGGAGAATGAAGGTCCCATGCACATGACCAACAGGGTGGGGATTGACTGTGAGAATGGAGTTGGGCAGGGCAGGAGAGAACAATGGGGGAAGAATTGGGACAAGTGTAATTGAACAAAAACAAAATAAGAAAAAAGAATAGCTCCAAACTGAAATTAATCTACATATTGTTTCTGTTCCATTGAGCTATATATTTACTCTCTTACCAATAACACATTGCCTTGATTACTGTAAGTTTATAGTAAATATTTAAGTCAGATAGTGTGATACTTCCAATTTTGTTTTTTAACAATATTGTGGTAGCTGTTCTTGATCCTTTGTATTTCTATATAAATCTCAGACAAAATTTGACTAAGTGTAACAAATCATGCTGAACTACTGATAATACTGCATTAGATCAATAGATCAATTTGGAGAGAATTGCTATCTTGATTATATTGCATCTTCTTGTTCATGAATGCTGTATAAGTCTCCATTTATTTAGGTCTCCTTTAACTTATTTTATATGAATTTTGTAGGTTTAGCATCCTGTACATGTTTTGTTAAATTTACATTTAGAGGATTATAGTTTTAGATTATTGTGAATGACATGTTGTTTTAAAATTTCAGTTCCAATTGTATATTGTTAATATATAGAACTGTGATTTATTTTTGTGTTGATTTTCTGTTCTGTGACCTTACTAAACTTATTTATTAGTTCTTAATTTATATACATTAAGAAGAAGGGGAAGAGGCTAGTTAAGGAACTAGTGTAAATGCACCATGGGCATAGACAACAGGGTGGGGATTGAATGTGGGGGAAGGGGAGGTGGGCAGAACAGGGGTCAGGGGTGAGCAATGGGAAAAAGGGGGACAAATGTAATATAGCAACAATAAATCAATTAAAATAAAGAATATACATATAATATATTAAGAAATGTATAAAGAAATATATTTCTTCATAAACAGTACATTTTTCACATAGCAATTTAGTGACAGAACTATCTGTCTCAAATGTATGAATAAAGCATTATGATATGAAAAGACAGAAATTTAAATGGATCAAAGCATAAGCTCAAAGAACTATAGTTAACACTGAGGGAAATGTTCTAGTGATTCCCGTTGTTGCTGCAAAGGAATTAATTTATCATTTTGCAAGTATAAAACAATAATGATGTTTTAATTTAAAATTATTTTTTTATGATGAGAAATCCTGCATGACTTTAATGAATATTATGCACTGTTTATTATTTTATATAAAACAAATTGCACAAATGCTTTTATTTTGAATAAGCAGTATAAAAGTTTCTGTGTGGCATAATGTAGCCCTGTTTCTCAATTCATAATGCTATATATTTGGTATGTCTGACAAAATTAGACAAATGGCTTTGTGCCTATGGAAGACAGTGAGCTACATTCTGGGTTAAGCCTTCCTTAGGTCTTGACATCTTGGGTACCACTAAGAGTATTTATTTATTAATATAATTAATTTACTGTTACAATTGTCCCAATTTTTCCTTCCACCCAGTACCCCATTTCAAGAGCATTTATTTTTACTGCTATCTTTCATATTTTGAATAAGCAATTAAAAAAAATTATTTCTCTCCCTGGCCGGTGGCTCAATGGATAAGGCACCAGTCTGCAAACCCCAGTGTCACTGGTTCGACTCCCCAGCCAGGGCACATAACCAGGTTGCCAGCCAGGTCTCCAGCCAGCTCTGTAGCTGGAGGCAGGTGAAAGGCAACCATACATTGATGTCTCTTTCCCTCTCTGCTGCTCTCCCTACCCCTCTCTCTAAAGATAATAAATAAAATCTAAAAACAAAGAAAATTATTTCTCTGAATTCCTTTATTAACAGTATAGAATCACAACCATCATCATCATCATCAACAGTATCAAGTAAAAGTGAACAGAATGATAGTAAAAAGAAGTCTAAAATGAATTATGATTTCACAATTAACTACAGAGATAGCCAATAGTATCTGTGTCTAAATATTTTACAATAAGCAAGTTCTTGTGTTGAATAAAGAAGTGTATTATAAAATATAGCAATATGCAATTAATACAATCTCCCAAAACTATAAGTAAACTCTCTAGTTTCATTTTATTTATTCATTTTTTTAAAAGTTCCTTTTTAAAAAAGATTTTGTTTAGAGTAAGGGAGAGGGGCAGAGAGAGAGAGAGAGAGAGGGAGAGAAACATCAATGTATGGTTGCCTTTTACCTGCCTCCAGCCATGGACCTGGCTGGAGACCTGCCTTGCAACCTGGTTATGTGCTCTCAGTGGGGAACCAAACCAGCGACCTTTGGGTTTGCAGACCGGAGCCTTATCCGCTGAGCCACCAGCCAGGGCTCTAGTTTCAATTTAGAAAAATGTTATATAATTTCTATTACCTTTTGGATGAATTGAATTTGTAACCCAATTAAATGGAATTACATAATGATTATATCCAAATAAATATTTGACAAAGAAGTTTTTTATGGGAACTAAAAGCCAGTCCTTTTTATATGTTTTCTTTAAAATGATTTAAAGCCCATAGTAATAATAACTTCAAGTCAAAGTTTCATAGTTGCCACACACAGAATAAATATAGCAATATGACTAGATACACGTTTCCTAGGTTTTAGTAAGTTCAGCATGCAGAGACATGCTTTGAGGGGATATCAGGAGTAGTGACCTTCCATGCCCATATGAAGGGTCATCTTTTAGAGCAGAAACAGAACTCTGACACAAGACCCAGGATTTGCCAGGATTTAGTCCCAAAAATTGATGAAGAGTTATCGAATGTATGTTTGTAAACTATGAGTTGTTCAAAATTGGGCCCAGCTATTTATAAGTGGTTGTTTTTTTTTTTTTTTTTTTCTTATTGGCTGCAGGATTTAAGTCCCTCAGCAACACAAATTCTGGGCCATATCTGGCCTCAGCATGCAACCCCATTTAGAAAATGCCATTTGACCCCTTCCTTTTTGACATGACTTTCTCCTCCATACTGTCTGAGAGACCTCATCACCTCCAGCAATATCACTCCAAGTGCCCGAAGACCACAGCAAGGTCCTGCTGAAAGTCTTTTTCTCAGGAGTCTCCAGGACATGTGGCTGATAGAAGGACTTGGCTGGTTGGTCTTTGGGAAACTCTGTTAGTCACCTCCTGCTTTGGCTGGCCACAGCACTGCTGTGCAGTGATCGTGCTGCGCTTCCCCCCATGCTTCTGTCTGAGCTCTGTAGGCAGAAGTTGCATGAAGCCTATTCTAGTTCTAATGGACTATCTATGCAGCAGGACTTCACCATCACTATTGGTGCATATCAAGCTGAATGCAAGTATAGGTGACATGAGGAAGCTGGATGAAATATCTGTGACCTCTGCAGCCCTGGTGGACATGCTCAGAGCTTTCCAGGTTAATCATGGCGCTCAGTGCTGCTTTCGGTGTTATGTACGGTCTCCACACGGGAGCAGGGTTTTGTTTACTGCCTTTCTTTAGCATGGTGTATGCATCTCACTATAACATTTTAGCAATAGGTTTTGCCCTAGCTTGCCAGTGAATACCACTGAGTGAATATAGAATTTCTCTGGAATGAATCAATCATGGCTTATTTGCTTAGTATCAAAGCCTTTCTTCATGTTTTTGAAAACAGTCTTCAAACCAAAATGATCTATAATGGCTGTACGTGTGTGTTTATATGAGTACACACGTGTTTATTCATCAATATATTCCCGGATGATTCATGCTGAAATGTTTTCTTCACTTGTCTGTCTCATCTTAACCAAGGTGCGTTAAACAAAAAAGGAAGCTAAAATTCTGTACAAACCTTTATGTTTTCAAATTATTCATCTCATGGCATACATAAACTAATTAATAAAATTCTGTGGCACAGCAAAAAATATAATATATTTTTGCTGATCTGACAAAAAATAGGTATAATTTCGATATAAATATGATAATTTATTCATACTGGATAGCTACTGGCTGTTGTCATTTTTAAATTTCACAATCTAAGGGAAAAAGGGTCAATGCCTCAGACTAAATGAAAGTCAGATATTGTATATTTTAAAAATTATTGTGGCACATCAGTTGAAAATTGATGATGTAACAGTATGAGTAAGCTGCTAACTCAGAAACCTTTATCTTATAGACAGACTTACAGTTTTTAATATTAATTGTATTGGCTGCCATGTTCATTGGCTTATTTTAAAATTGCACACTAAGACTCACCAGTTTACAATATTTTCAAGCG
The DNA here is from genome assembly GCA_004026585.1 of Noctilio leporinus. Classification (NCBI taxonomy): domain Eukaryota; kingdom Metazoa; phylum Chordata; class Mammalia; order Chiroptera; family Noctilionidae; genus Noctilio; species Noctilio leporinus. The sequence continues at coordinate 157,445 of PVIW01001951.1, forward strand.
AGAGTTGATATATATATATATATTTATATGTATATACATTATACAGATGTATAAATATATGGTATATACAAGTATAAATGTGTGTATGTGTGTAAGTATTAAGAATTCATTGGCTGTCAGGGAGAAAATAAAAATTTTTCAAAATGATATTTTCATTCTTACTTTTCAGATTAGCCAATGAAATGACAGAATATAATTCAGAAAGTATATATTTATAATATTTTATTCCATTGGACATCTAGATGCATCTCTTCACAATATATCCTTATCATCTTAAATTACATTCCAAAGGAGAAACAGTCCCTTCTTATGTTCTCTGTTGTTCTTGATCCTTTCCTCACACTCCTCTTGCTGGATCTAACCCCCATCCCCAAAGAATAGATCCTTTTTTCTGATACCTTCACATTCTCTCACTTTACCTGCTCATTCCTCTCTATATATCAATTTTGGTTTTATTATCTTCAAAGCCTTTCTCCTCACTTTGCACTAAATTAGCTCCCTTCCCTTTTTCTCTTCATTGCCGAACTTTGTGAAGGTTATACTACTTTAACCTCTATTCACCCACCACACTCTGGTTTCTGACCTCATCAATTGCTTTTTCAAATGGCACTTATAACCTTTGCCTTAATGCAACTGTGAAAGCTAATAATTGAAAAGCATAATAACTCTTCTTATTAAAATAATTTATTTTTCAAAACAACTAAATTCAGAAAATAGCATGAATTAAATACAAATTTAGGCACTGAAACTATAGAGATCAGGTATACTGCCTATAGTCTCAAAGAGCTTACAGTTGAGTAAGGACAATGGATGTAAAACAAACAACAGTAAAATGTAAGGCAACTATTCACAAAGCTTTATTTTCTTGATAGAAGTAGCATATTTTTTATATGTTGATAAGGGATGTTTATCTAGGAACATGAAACAAATTTGAATTTAAGGAATTTCATGTATTCTTTATTTATAATTTAAAGAATTGAACTTTAAGAAGAAATTTGTTGAAATGGGAGAATGATGCCATTTACAAAAGTATTTAATTTCTTAGATGTAAACCATGTATTTCAAATAATAGTGTTTAATATAAATAAATAAAGGACATTGCACACAAAAATTAAGGCAAATGCTTTAATTCTCCCAAAATATGCCATCTCAAATTTGCTCATATTTTTAAGAACCTGATTATTATTTCCTACCATTGAATACATGTGCTATGATCTAAACTTCTATAATATTTAATGTCTATTTATTTAAACAAATACAGATAGATAATAGATAAACAGGCAGTATACAGCTTCCTTGGTAAGGTGGGATATGCCATTTTAGAAGAAGTAAGTTGATTACCCATTTTCAGATTTTTTTCCTGTTTTTATGATCTATGACAGATCAAACTTTGATTGTTTCAGGGATGGAAATCTGATAAACCTATAGAGGAAGAATAAACCAGAACCCTCATGAAGATAGTTTAACTAAAATCCTACCTACAGCACAACCAAAAAATGGATTGAGACTGAAATCTTAAAGAACAGGGATTTTCCTTAGCTATTTTTATGATCTATGTAAAACATAACCTTGCATCATTGTATAGGAGACAAGTCCGTGAAGAACTAAGCTGCTATCTCCGTGCTCTTATCTGAATAATGTGGCCACAAGCAGTTTCTTCTTATAATTCACCAGGAATTTTCTCATGTGTTTTGGTTTCCATGGACACAAGTGATTGGCCCAACACTTGAGCCAAAGACAATTTTTCTATAAGCTAGATAGGCAGACCCCACAGTGCACAAGGCACCCTGGTTAAAGATGTTTGCTTCACATGGGTTGGTGCCTTACCAAATTGAAAAATGAATTTTCCCATTAAAGGACATTGGTGGGTGTAGGTAGGAATGCATCATATGTGAAAATTGTAAGAAAGTCTAAAATAATTAAAAGACTAATGATATTTGTTCACACCCTCCTTCATACAATATTTTGATTTCAGGAGAGAGCAGGATCACGGACTGTATTACACATAGAGTACAGGCAAAAGCAGTAAAGAATCTTGGTCATAATAATTGTGAAATCAATAGAGTGGGGAGGAAGCAAAATCTGGCTTCTAAAGGATGACATACAAGTGTCTAGTATTTCTTTTGGGTCATAAGACATCATAATAAGTGGAATGATTTCAACTATTATTTTTAATTCTCCAAAGCCCAAAAAGGTGTCTGGGTTTTCTGAATTTCTTATTTCAGGTAAATGCCCAACAGTTTTTCTGGCCATGTCCTGTTCCTTATAATCTAAAAATGCCTAATGTCATATCTATGCATTATTTAGAATTGAATAAACGCTCCACTGCTGTTTTGCACATTTGTATAGCAGACCAATCTTACACCATATTATTTACATATAACTTTATACTTTCCCAAATATTTTTCCATCATCAATAATTGCAACTTTACCAAATAAGATGAACAGCATTATACACTATTGGTTAAAATTCTGGACTTCCTTATGTATGCTGGTAATGTAAAAATGTATTACAAAGAAAATTAACCAATTATGCTTGGGAGAGCTTTTATAATGCATATGCTTTTAGAAGAGTTATAGTTTAAATGAAAACATCTGCTCGTACTTTAATGTGTTTCTTATCATTTAAATAACATTATGGAGATAAATATGTGATTTTCATTAGCTGGATTTAAGTAATTAAAAATTAAATATTGTTTGAAAAACTTGTTTTTGTGTATTTAAAATGTTATGCTGCCACGTGAATTAAATGGCAGAAGCAAATTTACAATCTGTACATTTATTTTAGGGGAACCTATGAGGTTTTAGTCATTATTTTTGTACTTGTTCTCCAACCCACAAAGACAATTAAGCAGTATGACTATAAAAGGGAAACCTTTATCTGAATCATTTCTTTACAGGGATGTTCCATTTGATGGCAGAGCATGCAATTTTGGTGTCTCAGGTTACCACCTACTACAGTACTTTGGTCATATTACTGTCTAATGACTATGGAGTCTTATCTTTGAATTATTTTAGACTTTCTTCCAATTTTCACATATGATGCATTCCTACCTACACCCACCAATGTCCTTTAATGGGAAAATTCATTTTTCAATTTGGTAAGGCACACAATATCAGATTTTTGTTTTTAATACCTAATGATAGCCCAGGGAAGTGAGACAATCATTGTTTGTACAGTAAAGTTATAAATTAAAATTAAAATGGAAAAACTCATTCAATAACTGAGGTATATTTGATTTCATAGAGCCAAGCCCTCTTGTGGTGTTAAAGATTGACTGGAGCTCTAATAAAAGCTATCCTACAACATTGTTTTAGATTGATTATATTTCATTATTAGCCCAGCTCAGGGTATTAGCATTATTCTGTGGATTTCAAAGCCTATAGCAAACATGATTTCAATCCCCACATGCAACTGTTATTTATATGCTATATTGAGAAAAAGGACATACATATAAATTTCAATAGTTTGAGATTTTTATTATAAGTTCACAACTTTTATGAGACTATATGAAAAAATATAGAAAGTTGAAGAAAAGGCAATCAAGCTGTTTTAGCAGATTTTTATTGTAATTTTTCTAAGTCCTAGACATACGGTCTAATATGTATGGTTGTGTTACTATGCAAGTCCTTGACTGTTTATCTCTTGGTAATTTTCTTTTTTGACTCATAGTTAATAGATTTTCATTTATTCAAAATAATATTTCCTATATTAAGATTTTTTGAGGGAAGAGTTACACCTGTTTCAATAGAATGTAACAACACCAATTCCCTAACAAGTAGAAGTAATGCCCACAATATATTCTGGAGACCAAAGTTTTCAGGTATTCTATTGGGATTTTATCTAGTTGTTATATAAAAGTTTATAGCTTGAAGTAAAAAACAAACAAAAACATTATTTTTTTCATGAACCATTCACTGCCCTCCATATTGAAATACCATTTATTGAAGAACTGGTAAAAAAAATCCTGTTGGACAATATATTTATTCTGACAATTTGGCAGGTCTCAAGCAGATATCTTGTCTTACAGTTTTCTCTCCAATGATAAAATCCTGGACTTTCTATCAATAATGATCAAAGAATGTATTTCCTTAAAAAAAAAAAGATTTTATTTATTTATTTTAGGGAGAAGGGAAGGGAGTGAGAAAGAGGGATAGAAACATCAATGTTCCAGGAAAACATCAATTGGTTACCTCCTGCATGCACCCAACTGGGGACCAGGCCCAAAACCCAGGCATGTGTCTTGACCTGGAATGGAACCAGTAACCTGTCAGTTTGCAGGATGACACCCAATTCACTGAGCCACACTAGTCTGGGCAAAGAATATATTTCTTTTCAGTGAAACTGTATATTCAATGTGGCTTTATAAGAAAAATAATCACCATAAATTAGAAATTTCCAAAGATATGTTTTATACAATACCCTATTTCCAAAGATATGTTTTATAGCACAATACCTTATTTTCAGAATATAACATTTCTGAAAAATGTTATATTCAACTTATGTATGTCAGAACAGATATATTATCATTTTCTTCTAAGACTTGCCTTGGGAATGAACATTCCTTGGCTTTCATAGATTTTTGGCAAGATATTTTTAATAAAGCAATGTTCTTTTATGAATTTAGCACAACAGGGAATAGATGGGCATATTAAACAGTAAAATAATTCAATGGTATACAAAAATATATGAGGTAGTGAAATCAACCAGAAGAAAATATATTTTAAATAATGCAGTTTATTTAGTGCTGATGTGTTAAAAATGTTTTTTGTTTTCTTTTTAGCTTTTGAGAAAGAATTTTCATGAGGTAGTTCAAGGACAGGTGTGGGGTCCCCAGCCCTTGAATGCTAATCTTAGCTCCAGCATGCACAGCTCTGTGATTTTACCCAAATCGTGAGACTTAGTGACTCAGTTTACTCAAATATAAAAAGGGGGTGATATCCTAATTTCATGGTGGTTTTGTTAGGATTTGAAATAATGTATGCAAACTGACTAGCTGAGTGCTGGGTACATGGATACTCCGTGATTCAAGTAATATAATCACAGACACATTAAATAAGAAAGAAAACTAGTGAAACACATTGAATCTTCTTACTCAAAGAATTCCTCTGGAAGTTTGCCAAAAGTGACTATTGTAGCTCAAAACAGCCATTTCTTTCTGGGGCCTTTCATGGTAATGCTACTCATATATCATTCAGGACAATATTAATGTGCTTTCATCCTAGAATAATTGTCATCCATTGTATGAAAGCAAAGGAAGAGTTAAGGGGAAAACAAATGTACACAGTGGTGACCCAAAGGGTCATTCGCAGGTCTCAAAGGACCTAAGACATCCTGGAATGAGAGAAGTGATTTGTAATTAATTTAGTCTTCAGACTATGCTTTTTTTCTAGGTAAAAGGTAAAAGATGAAAAATTAAAGTGGCATTATTTTTTGCCTAATGGGAAGATATTTGTTATACTGAAAATCATTCAAGAGGCAAACAATAAATTAAAATGTTTATTCAAGTAAATAGCAAACACTATTTCTGTGATCTGCAAAAGTTACTCAAATTCTCTGACCCCTCATTTTCCCATCTCTAAAACAGTTACAATACTTACCTCACTGGGTTATTGTGAAGATGAATAAAATAATATGTAAAACATGTATCTCCATGTCTGTTTCTGTTTTGCTTGTTTGTTTACTTAGATTTTTTTTTTAGATTCAGCTGCTGATAGATATGTATTTATTGCCATTTCATTGTTCATGTGTTTTATCATTTTATTCTTAAAGAATACCCTTTAACATTTCATATAATACTGGTTTGGTGACGATGAACTCCTTTAGCATGTTCTGGTGTGGGGAGTACTTTATCTGTCCTTTGATTCTAAATTACAGCTTTGCTGGGTAGAGTAATCGTGGGTGTAGGTCCTTGCTTTTCATCACTTTAAATATTTTTTTGTTAATCCTGTTTGGCCTGCAAATTTTCTTTTGAGAAATTAGCTGATAGTCTTATGGGGGCTCCCTTGTTGGTAACTAACTGCTTTTTCTTGTTGCTTTTAAGAGTCTGTCTTTGTATTTTCCCTTTGGCATTTTAACTAAGATGTGTCTTAAAGTGGGTCTTTTTGGATCCATCTTGGTTGGGACACTCTGTCCTTCCTGAACTTGCATGTCTAATTTCTTTATCAAGTTAGGAAAGTTTTCTTTCTTTATTTTTTCACATAGGTTTCTAATTTTTTTCTCTTTCTCTTCTGCTTCCAGCACCCCTATTATGTGAATGCTGGTATGCTTGAAGTTGTCCCAGAGGCTCCTTACTTTATCCTCATTTCTTTGGATTATTTTTTCTTCTTGCTGTTCTGACTGGTTGTGTTTTGCTCGCTTTTGTTCCAAATCACTGATTTGATTCATAGCTTCATTCTCTACTATTGAATCCCTGTAAATTGTCTTTATTTCAGTTAGTATATTCTTCATTTCTGACTGGATCTTTTTAATGCTGTTGAGGTCCTCACTAAGTTCCTTGAGCATAGTTATAACCAGTGTTTTGAACTATGCATCTGATGGATTGATTTCTCTGTTTTGTTTAATTATTTTTCTGAAGTTTTGATCTGTTCTTTCATTTGGGCCATGTTCATTTGTCCCTTCACTTTTGTAGTCTCCCTGTGTTTAATTCTATGTATTATGTAGAACTGCTATATCTTCCAGGCTTAATAAAATGGCTTAATGTAGTAAGTGTCCTGTAGGATCCAGTGGCACAGCCTCTCATATTACATAAGCAGAGCACTCAAGGTATGCCCACTGTGTGGGCTGTGTACACCTTCCTTTTGTAGTTGAGCCTTGATTGCTGTTGATACGTCTAAGGTTAACCACCACCTGTATTCTTTTGGGGGTTACACAGTATTATCTACAAAGTGATCTGCAGATGGCTGCTACTTGTGCTGGGCTTGGAGATGCTCAGGAGAGGCCAAGCTGTGAACCAAGGCTGGATGCTGCTAGTGGCAAGCCTAGGGCAACTTAGAGAGAGAGATATAGTGCTTGCCGAAGCCAGATTCTGCTTATTTGAGACAATTTAGGAAAATCTGAATTGTTTTGTGGGCCAAGAAAAGCCATTCATATGGAAAAGCCACTGGAAGCAGCCTAGGTGGGTCTGAAATTTGAGCAGAGCAGGGCCTCATGGAGCTACCAGGGTGGGGCAAACAGCATAAGTTAGGTTGAGGGAGCGTCAGGTATGGCACCCACCTACCAGCTTTGAGGGAGGAGGTCTCAGAAAAGGAACAGTGGCCTCTGCCAGCACTTTTGTCTGGAAGAAAGCTGCATCCCCCTCACTGCCAAACCACCCACCCCCCCACTCTTGCCTTGATGCTGGGCAATTTAGTTCCTCCCTGCATGTCTCTGATGCTTTTCAATCTGCTGCTCTGGCACTGGAGCTCAGAGAGAGTGAGTATGGGTAAATCTGTGTGCAGATTCTTTAAGAGGGACTGCCTGGAATTCCAGCAGTTTCTGTCTTCCACATCCTCAATCCCTGCTGGTTCTTATAGCCAGAACTTATGGAGACTTATCTCCTTGGCAATGCAATCCTGGGCTGGAGGGCCTAGTGTGGGACTGAGACCCCTTGTTCTTTCTTAATATATCTCTCCCAATTTTTTTTTTTAAACTCTCCCAATTTTTATCAGTCACATGTGGGTGTGGGACCAGCTCATTGTGTGTCTCCAATCCTTCTACAAGTCATGATATGGTTTCTTCTTTAATTATGTTGTTGTAGGACTTCTATTCAGCTCAAATTCTGATTGTTCTGATTGTTCTATAGCTTAGTTGTAATTTTGATGTGGCTGTGCTAGAAATGAGTCATGTTTGCCTATGCCACCCTCTTGACCAGAAGAAAAAAATTATATTATATTTTATAATTGTACTATGTTTTAAATTAGAATAATTTGTTTGAAAAATGAAATGGAAAATAAATTTTAAAGATAGATGCAATGTAGAGCTCAATTGAATGAATATTAATTGCAATATTTAAAGTAATGGCATAAAATAGCCCTGGCTGGTGGCACAGTGGATAAGGTGCTGGCCTGCGAACCCAAATGTCACTGGTTAGATTCCCATCCAGCAACATAACCAGGTTGCAAGCCAGGTCTCCAGCCAGGTGCATAGCTGGAGGCAGGTGAAAGGCAACCATACACTGGTGTTTCTCTCCCTCTCTGCCTCTCTCCCTTCCCCTATCTCTGAAAATAATAAAATCCTTAAAAAAAAAAAAAGTAATGGCATAAAATAAAAACAAAAATTTGGTAATTTACACACTTTTTCCCTAAGACTTAAATAATAAAATAGGCCATATGAGTGTATATTCATACCATGAGGACCATTTAGAGTTTTCAATTTTAAAAAGTACATTTCTGATCATTCTGAAAATCTTTAATTGAGTAAATTGAATTATAAATGAGAATGCTAATTGCTTTGTTATATAGTAGAAATACTATTAAGTATAGCAAAAGTAATAATTTAATCTTAGGAAAAATATATTAGGTTAAAATTTTGTCTCCTTTTGGCCACTGCATGTTATATCACTAAGTGAGCACTACTTGAAGGTTAATTAAAACACTTCACGGGAGACACTGTATGAAAAGAAATAAAACCTTGTGCTATCTAAACAGCGATGCTGGAGTTGCCCCACGTCTCCAGTTTGTAAAATGAGATCCAGAGGGGTGGTTGAGAGTTAATCTTAAAATTCAGTAACAGATTGGTATACAACATTGCATATATATATATATATATATATATATGTATATGTATATATATATATATATACATATATATATATATATACACATATATATATATAAATTTTTAATCTTTATTGTATTTTTCCATTACTATTTAGTCCCTTTATACCCCATCCCCAGCAATCACCTCACTGTGGTCCATGTCCATGAGTCCTTCTTCCTTTTTGCTCAATCTCATCACTTTCTACCCCCCACCCCCACTAGCTGTCATCTCCTCTCCATCTATGTCTGTCTCTGTTTTGCTTGCCAGTTCAGTTTGTTCATTAGATTCCACATGCAAGTGAAATTGTATGGTATTTGTCTTTCTCTGACTGGCTTATTTCACTTAGCATGATGTTCTGGTTTAGTTTTGTATCAATCAGGGTTTTTGGAGGTAAAAGAAGCAGGTAGTTTGTTGAAATGGAGGGAGTTTAATAGAGGAACTGCCTCCAGACAAATGGACAGGACTAAGGAAAAAATGGGTAAAGACATGTTGATATACACAGGAGTTAAGGTGCCTCTCTTAGCACCCCAGGACCAGTTGATGAAGGGGAAAATGGAGTTGGCATTTCCCTGCGAAATCAGGAACCATGGAAGGGGCCTGCCCTGCAGGAGGCATGGTCATAGAGAAAGGCAGCTATGCTCAGAGAAGCTCCTCCACCAGATCAGGCAGAGAACAAAGAAGTGCCTTGAGCCCTGTCCCCTCCTCTCCTGCAGGGAAATTGTGTTGACAGAGCCCAGTCAGAAGCTAGGGTGCAAAGGAACCCATTTATAGCCTTCTAGGGCACAGGGAAGGGAGACTACGAATGGAAAATTGATTCAGGAAAAAGTGGCAACATGACAAAGTAGTCAGCATCACTATGGAAGCAGGGAGTAAAAATGGATTATGAAATTGCATGCACCTTTTTTATTTGTGTATCGGTCAAGCCTTGGCAAGCTTACTGTGTGCATAAAGAATGCAAGACATTCAACTTCTATTTCTCTTCATAGCAAAGGATTTGCTTACCGAGGACACTAGATTTGATGATATCATTAGTACTATTTGCACAAGGGAAGGAATTATTCAATCAATAAGCATTTAGTGGGATTTTGTGGAGACTTACAGGACATGAGCAATAACAATAATAAAAGGTAGGATTTCTTCTATATGAGATACTTCTAATCTGTGTAACATGTTTTTTGTGCACATAGTGATATTAAAGGTAAGCTTTAGGATGATAATCGAATATTTGAAACTAGATTTGAGAATAGACACATTTAAGAATTTATGGGCAATAGAGACTGTGTGCAAGCACCATTTTTATTTAGAAGTCTGCTGTGTATGGTGCTTCCTTGACTGTATTGTGCCTTGTTTTCTCTAGCCTCATTTACATAGTCTTTGCCTTTCGTTTTCCTTAGTTTAAATATCATGTGCCTAAATGTGTGTGCCTTAAAAAAAATATTTATCCATTGAGTTTTAGGGCTTCTTGAGTCTCTTGTCTTATTTTTAAAAAAGTTTTGGCCATTGTATCTTCTAATATGTCTCCTTCTCAGCTCTTTCCTTTGTAGAGCATCAATTAAACAGATAATTGACATTTTCACTGTTTTCCATTTTTTAAACAATATGCTATTTATAGTTCTTATTCTCTCTTCACCATCTAAATATTTTCTATTGACCCATCTTTCAGTTAACTAGACCGCTCTTTTATTGTAACTAATTTTCCTTTCATCTGTCTATTAAATTTATAATTTAAGCTATTTTTATTGAGTTTATTGGGGTGACACTGGTTAACAAAATTATACTGGTTTCAGGTGCAACATACTATAACATATTATCTGTACACTGTAGTTTGTATTCACTGCCCTATGCTTGAATTGTATAATTTTCACTTTATCCTTAATTTGTTGAATCCAATTCTGATTAAATACTTCCAAATTTAACTTATATCTCCCATATTTTCTTCTGTTTTGAACATAAAAATTATATTGTCACAACTATCAAACTACCAGAAACGATGCTTCTCTGATACTGCTGCTAACTTCTTTATGTTTCCAATTAAAATATTTTTTAAATTTTATTTAATTTTATTGTTGTTGTTGTTGTATTACCAATTAAAATATTTTGAGGTTCAAGTCACTGGTTCGATTCCCCAGCCAGGGCACATAACCAGGTTGCAAGCCAGGTCTCCAGCCAGGTCTGTAGCTGGAGGCAGGTGAAAGGCAGCCATACAGTGAGTTTCTCTCCCTCTCTGCCTCTCCCTTCCCTTCTCTCTAAAAATAATAAATAAAATCTTTAAAAAGAACTACTTTGTATTATTTCTGTTTAAAAAAAATATTTTGAGGTTCAAGATGCTTTCATAATTCCTGCTGTTTCTCTGGTACTGAATAGCTGAATTTACCTGGGTCATTTGCTACATCCTCAGCCTGTTGACCTCAACCCAGAATAGCAAAAAACCAAAGGAATATAGTTACTTCAGAATGTTGGCTTACCTGTCTGTGAGGTTCAGTCGTCTGCATGATTTTGCCATTTGAAGTTCTGGTTGTATGAGCCGCTCTCTCAGGCCTTCAAACAGATAATTTTCTTTTTTTTTTTTTAGTTATTGTCTAAGGAAGGTTGATGACAGCCACTTTATTATAGTCTTGAGAGATTTGGTATCATTGAAAAAAAAGTAAAGCAATGCAAACATTTCAAAATATTATTTCAAACTAACAGCATAACATGACTTCAAAACTACAATAGTGGACACATTAAACAACTGGTAAATTTTGATAGGTTATGGGAATCCACCTTCACTATTTTATAAAATGTGTAGTTTCTCAAAGCTTTAAGGGAATCTGTGTTTTTTTAAAGGTATTGTTGTCTCCCTATCTTTACAGTAAGATTCCACTTCTTTTAATAAATATTTTATTGCCCTTGGGCATACTTATATAATAGATAAAAATCTTTGTTGTTTTTCTCTGTTAGTGCTGAGGGCTGATGGTTTCCTCTTGTCACAGGTACTGGTTATTCAGCGAAGATCTTTAAATGATCTGAACACTGTTCAAGTTGTAACTGCTTTAGTGATTCCTTGGTTTCTAAGCTATTTATATCATGAACATCTCCTTTAGTATTTTTATAGTCTGACATGTCCTTGCTTTTTAAAAGATGAGATTACATGTACATTGTAAATTTGTTCTTTGGGATATAAATGTATGTCAGTTACTAATGTCTCAAATTGTTTTCCAGGCAATATAGTATTTTCCTTTGATCACTCAGAATTAACTTATCTCTGCTTTTTTTGTGATTTAATGATTTACTGTCATTGTGATGATTGCTGACTCCTCACAGCTGGTGCTAGCCAATAAGTATGAGATTAGTATCCTTATGTTAGTTATGAGGTAGGGATTGTGCTTTCCTTTCGGGAGCCTGAAATGAGATAGAGTTGACTGCAATTAATGTGAACACTCAAGACCTTTCAGTTAATGTCAAGTAGGGCCTCTAGGTGTCACTATTCCATTGGTAAAGTGTGCTAAAAATAGTCACTGTGTCTGTCATCCCAGTATCTATGTGAACACTAATTACCCTATAAACTAAGATGTTCTAGAATGTTTGATAATATACAAATACTGGACTTGTTGCCTTTATTATATTATGAGAGGTAAGTGGAAATATTAATTTCCAATGAATAAGATTATACTTTGTCTCTACAAATGTACGTAAAAATAATTTATTTTTACATGAATAAAAAACTTTAAAAATCTATGTAAAAATAAGGTTCCAATGAAAGTTTCTTTGGTAGACTTTGATTTTCTGTAATAGCTAATTATAAATGAAAGAGGGACTTAAAAATGCAATTATTATAGTGCCATAGCATAAGAAAGTTCTCATTAAACAAACAAATAGGGTCATAGGAAAGGGACACAAGAGTCAACCTGAAAAACTTCCAGCAGCCAAAGTTGGAACAGTTTGTGGGGGAAAAAAGTATGATAACTCACAATATAAAATAAATATTTAGGAGTCCATACTGATATAAACACGTGAATGTTTATATAAACAAAAAGGGGAGAAAAGACAAATCTTCCTTATAAAAGAATTCCAAATAATTTATGTGGACGCTGTACACTTCAGGAAAGTAGAGCCTATTCCTGCTCTGCCACATTGAGTGCAGGTCTGACTTTGTGACATGCTTCCAAAAGTCTAAAGTATGAGGCCCTAGCTGCTGTGGCTCAGTGGATTGAATTCTGGCCTGCCAACCAAAAGATGATTGGTTCAAGTCCCAGTCAGGGCACATGCCTGAGGTCTGGGCTGGGCCCTAGTTGGGGTCACATGAAAGGCAACCACACATTGATGTTCCTCCCTCTTTCTCCTTTCCTTCCTCTCATTCTAAAAATAAATAAAATCTTTTTAAAAATCTAGAGTATGAGCTCTGGCTGGTGGCACAGTGGATAATGTGCCAGCCTGCGAACCCAGGGGTCGTTGGTTTGATTGCCTAGCCAGGGCACATAACCAGGTTGCAAGCCAGGTCTCCAGTCAGGTTTGCGGCTGGAGGCGGGTGAAAGGCAACCACACATTGATGTCTCTCTTCCTCTCTGCCTCTCTCCCTTCCTCTATCTCTGGAAATAGTAAATAAAATATTTTTAAAAAGTCTAAAGTATGGAAAGAGGAAAAATCATTTCCACTGAAGAAACCTGGCAAACATCCTGAATCTGGAGATCAAGGTTAGTATCACCAGTCTTCAGTGGTGTTGATAGCATGATATCCATACAATGTGATAGGAAGGTTGCCTCACTTCCATGGTAGTTGTTAGGAAAAAACCCACAAAACACATGGCCCCATTCTAATTAAAAAGAAAGAAGACAAACTGAAATTGAGGGTCACTCCATAAAATACCAAACCAGTACTCTGCAAAACTGTCCGGTTTATATAACAAAGACAGACAGAAACCTTTGCAGACAGAGAAGACTAAGGAGAAGTAACATCTAAAACAACATGTTATCTAGATGTGGATTCTGGGCATCGAAATGGCATTAGTGGATAAACTAGTAAAATTGGAAACTCTAGAGTTTAGTTAAACAAAAAAATAAATGAAATAAAACATTAAGTTAAATATGGCTTTAAAAGACTGTTTAAACAATAATATATATTCATATGAAAAATTTTATTTGAGTTGTGCATAATAAAATGAATAAACTACAAGTTTTTATACTTGGTATATTTAATTTCTATCATCATTCTGTGGGTTATACTATGGTGGTCATTGTTTTTAAGAGAAGGGGATATTTAGGGTGCCATGTATCAATCAGCATCTCTATCAACATGCCAAACAAAAACCATGTTATTTATAACAATTTTATCATGTCCATAACAAAAAAGGTATCTACTGGGACTGATACTTTGGATCATTATATATATCCTTACTTATTATAGTTTTAGACAAACACTTAAAGATGAGAAAATTAAAATTTAATGCTTAAAAACACTTATCTAAGGTTACACTTCAGGTTTGGATGAGAATTTGCATCTTAGTGCTTTTTGTCCCTTTATTATATATCAAAAACATATATATATATAAGTGTATATGTAATACACCTCATGTGTATTATACCTTTTTGAGGACCATGATCAGCCTTACCATGTCATGTTATATCTTATCCAATTTATTCTTCTTTCTTTTCACAATGCAATATTTGCAATTGTAAATTAAGTTTTTTAATTTGATTTTTTAGGGACTCATTTTCAAGACAATCCTGATTGCCAGACTGGACTCATTCAGGTCTGTGATTTAACGGAGTGTAAGTCTATTTGAAGAGACAATAGTAGACTGAGAAAAGGAGAAAACTCAGGGTGGAATCCTGGAGAATTCCCACATGCATGAGGTTCATGCAGGAGATAAAAAGGAGGATGCAAATTAGGGAGGAAGAGAAGTTTCCGGTGCTAGTAAAACCCACATGGAGAAAATTACTAGAAAATATAAAGGTTAAAAATGTTTTATGTTAGAGTGAGACTGAGTAAGAGAAATAGGTTCATTTCAGTGCTGTCTGGAGTCAGAGTCCGATGAAAGTATATAAAAGGGAAATTAAGAGTGAAGGAGCAGAAAAGGGCACATAGTGATTATATGTTTTAGAAACGAACTCATGTACAAAGTTGTAAAAGGCTTCACCTTCACTGGTGCAATAAATGCTTATATTTCTTACACAACAAGAAATATGGTTTTATGATCTGAGCTCAGTACTGAAAAAAAAAAAAAAAAAGAAATATGGTTTTAGGTGGCTGCCAACGTCAGATCTAAAGCACAATATCCGGCTGAAATCTTTACAGTCCTTTTCTTGGTATCAATCGAAGAGGAGGGGCGGGGGAGCCATTTCTCCTTTTCATTTGCCTTTCACTTTAAGGCAGGCACCTGGCTGCCCCACGCAAAAGAAGGAGCAGGGATTGAAGGTGGGAAGGCAACTCAGCATCCATGCCCCTCCAGTACCCATGCGTACTTTCATCATGGAGGCCACTTCAGATTTCCTCCTAGGCACTGAATTCACCTGGGAATCCTACATCTCTTGGTGAGTTAATCTTCTCCATCATTCATTCATTCATTCATGCAACAAATGTTTATTGGGCATCTACTGTGTGTCATACCTAGGTTCTAGGTTCTTGGGATATAGTAGGCACATAAAAAGGACAGGGATCCCTGTCACCCTGGAGCATAATTCCTGCCAGAGGCCAAACCGTAGGCTCTAACTAAACATCAAAGGATGTGCCCCCAACACACCGGCGGGTGAAGGTGTAGGTGAAAATATAGGTGAGGCACGTGAACCCCCATGTGGAAAGAGAGAAGATGGGAAACAAGTAGGAGCTCCTTTGGTGGAACACACTTGAATGCTCGCTAACCTGTAACATTCTGACCAATTACTGCTTGTTGACACATTCTGTCTTTAGATATGTTAATTCAGAATATTTTCCTTATTCGTGGGTTTATATGTAAATGATATACAGAAGTCAGAAATAAAAATGACAACTGCTGGCCTAGTGTGCATGGAAACACAATGAGGCACCAGTTTCTAAGAGCACTTACTTGGAAGAGATTTTTGCATCAGAGGAAGACTCCTAACCACACACAGAGGCCTTCCGTGGGGCATCCCTAGTTCAGGCATGAACACTTAGGCAGCTGTGATCTTTGTTCTGAACACATGCTATTTTATATCTGGAGTAAACGTATGAAAAATGATCAGAAAAGCAATAAGTGAGGAGAAAAATAGGTAGAGAGGCATTGGCCGGGTGGCCAGATGGCTCTTGATTAGCACAGAGAATGTTCCCATCTCAAAATGAGGATGATATGGTACTATGAATAATCTAGGCAGATATTAATGTATTTTCAATGATCTCTCAATGTTGCTGTAATCACTGATGAATATGATTGCCTTGTTCTTAACAGCTCAGCAATTTAAAGCTCAATGGTTATAGTTCAAAGCTAGTTCAATGAAGTGCCTCAGAATGCCTCATCATAGCATTCATGTTCCTAAGTAACTATTTCTATAGCGGTGTGCCATTAACCTATAATTAAATAGATTAGCACCCTCTATATAGTGAGGCTGAGTACATATTGGGGCCTTTTGGAACATTTGAAATTCATGAAATATTTTCCATCCTGGTCCTTATTTTGGCCTTTTCATTTAGGTTTATCTAGGTTGCATTAAAATACACGGTATTTTCATGAAAAAATACTAATGAAAGGATCAGCCGTGAGATGGTTGACTGTGGGATAATTAAAAGAAGCTTTGGCTCTACCAGCAGAAGCAGAGTGTTTGCCCAGCTCCTCCTGAGGTGTGGAGATAAGGTTATAAAAGTGCCAGAAGATGGATTAGATCTTCAAGTCACTGTCTTTACAGCCTTCTCCGAAAGGAAAGCTTGGGATACTTCTCAGAAAGGACAGAATACTCTGAATTTGACTCAGTTAATAATGGTGTATATATGTAAGAGTTGACAATGAAATGAGACATAAAAATAAGTAAATAATTAACTGGAAAGCTAACAATTTTAAACTCTGCAGTTATTGCCATTTTATTCATGAGTCCATAAAATTGGGTTGAACCCCCAAATCAGCATCAGGAAATAGTTAAAGAGGGAAAGGTAGAGAGATACATAGATTGAGGTAGCTGAATGGCTCTTGGTGAGCACGTAGGCTGCTTTCATCTCTCATGATGGAAAGGCAGTAAATGATGAGCGCAGGCAGGTGCTAGCGCAGCCTCAGCAACTTCCCGCGCTGCCATAGCCATGGCTGGAAAGTGCCCTGTCCTTAACTGTTCAGCCATTAAGCTCAGTGGTTATAGCTCAGTAGCAGTTCAATTAGATGCTCAGTGCTTCCAAATAAAGTTTTCTAATGACCTCAGTTTACAGATAAGAGAAACTCTGAGATAAGAAGTAGAAGAACAAAGCATCCCGCCTGTTCTTTCAGGACAGTAAGATTATCAAAGGGAGGAATGAAGTCATAAAGAATTGGGTAATGAAACCATATTTAAAATACCATTGTAATGTATTAACAGGTTTTAAACATTTATTATTATTTTATTTTAAAATATTTTTAAAAGATTTTATTTATTATTTTTAGAGAGAGGGGAAGGGAGAGAGGCAGAGAGGGGAAAAAAAAATCAGTGTATGGTTGCCTTTCACCAGCCTCCAGCTGTAGACCTGACTGGAGACCTGGCTTGCAACCTGGTTATGTGCCCTGACTGGGAATCGAACCAGAGACCTGGGTTCAAAGGCCGGCGCCTATCCACTGTGCCACCAGCCAGGCCCAACAGGTTTTTAAATGAAGAGATCATGTATGTGTGGTGTTCTCTATGCATAGAATAAATATGCCACAACAAACCTTCTTAATGCAATGGGTGCATAAGACTGGCAGAAGTAAATGTTTTGAAATTTTGATCTCATCCAAATTCTATAATCATTGAGAACCAGTGACAACCTGAGCTAAGACAACTTTGAAATAAAATATTCATCCCATGTTCATTTAGTCACATGAATAGGTTGAGTAGAAAATGCTGGCTGACTTACTCACCCAGGTGAGCCTGCTCTCTATCTTATAACTCGAATGTGGGGTCTATATTCACTCTCTCTATTACTTTTCCTCCCTGGACTTCCTATGGCATTATCAGACAGTACCAAGTTTTTTCTACTGTTTAGCTACCTCCACTTTTCTTTTCTAACCTTTTGATGATTTTAGAATTTGTCAAGAGATCAGCCAATGACAAGTTTTATTGCCCCCCTTTATGCTAGAAAGAAATCTGCCTAAATCACTCAGAGTAGGTGAAGTGGGTATCAGATAAAACTAGGGATGACTATGAGAAATGAATAACTTAGAGAGGAGAGGGGGAAAAGGAAAAAAAGGAGGAAAAGGATGAAAAAGAGGAGAAGAAGGGGGAAGAAAATTTCACTTAGAATCTTCTGTTGAACAAAATATTTGATCAAATCACTATTCTAATATTTAGTGTATTATTATTCTTTGAGAAATAAAATCCTTTTCTCACAGACTTCCATTTTTGACTAAGCTAGTATTAGAGGAAATAGATTTAGATTTACCTTCCTTCCTGAAACCACCATGAAACTAGAGAAAATATGTGAACCAATTTTTTTCAAGACGCTAGACACCAGGCAATGAAAAATTTCTAGGAGATGGGATTCATCTCCTAGCTTTTCCCAAGCTAGATTGTGCCATGAGACAGAGAGTTGACTTGAAATACAAAAAAAAAAAGAAACATGTATGAAACCTGCACATAAGTAATACAGTGTCATATAATATCAATTACAGTGTTTTTTGCTTGTTTGTTTTGCACTTAATCTTTTGTTCAGTTTATAACAATACAGAAGACAAGCTGGGAAATGTATGAATGAATGTCTATGACTATGATAGGTCTTCTTTATTTAGAAACACAAAATAAACTATTTCCATTTTTAAATGTGATCTTAATAAGTGAGCAATTTGTCCTTTCACTACTAGGAATGGAAAAGAAATGTATGTGAACTCTGGTTTTCTCACAGTTTAGCATTGGTAGAGTTGGACCTATTTGCCAGATTATTAGAGACATTCCATAACATCCATTTTTCTTTAAAACCAAGCTTCATGAATTCTTTCTTTACAGAGTAAGGTATCTGTACTAGAGATAGTGTTTCTGAACCACATTCTTGGCTTTGACAATGCTTAATTTGTGTGAGGTCCAAAGATACTTATGCAAATTGAATTTATTTGCCCTTATACTCTCAGGAAATATATAAACTCCCTATTTAAAAAGTAAACAACTAACACTTCTCATTTTTCTTTAAGGAGACTGGATAGGAAAAGTGAAAGATCCTGGCTTTAATGCTATTTAGCTCCTTTCCCTAATAGTTCTTTGTTGACTGTTATTCACTGCAATGGAACAATTCTGAGGGATTTCATATATTTTTACTATAAAATATGGTTAAAATGAAAATAGAATCAACTTAAGATGAGGCTGCAAATAATCATATTGTAATATTTAACCTCATTGTTATTATTGGAAACACAGAATAATATTTTTCTTTTTTCCTTCAATTAGGTTTATTAAATTTCTGCTTTTGTTAGAGAGTGGAAGTTTCATTTGTTCCTTTTTTTCTTCTCACTAATAATTTTGCCTTAAACTATGACTTTACTGTGTTCTCTTCATTTCTATTGCACCATGAACCACATCCACATACCCTTATCTGTGACTTTCCTATTGAGAGCTATAAGGAGAGACTGACCATGATGCCAAAAGAATAAAGAAGCTGGAAGCCATGATAATGATTTGTATTACTTGTACTTGCTGTTGCGGGCAACACTCTTCTTCAGTGCCATGGCTGTGCTGTGCAGGGAGCACTTCTTCAAGGTTGTTCTGTGTGGAACAGGCCAGGCGATGGGCAGATTTGGAGAAGAGCTTAGTCTCTGCTGTTGCCACTGAATGGTGAAAGAAAGAAAGAAAGAAAGAAAGAAAGAAAGAAAGAAAGAAAGAAAGAAGAAAGAAAGGAAATGAAGGAAGTTCCTCTCAAGCCATTTTCTTTCATTAGGTGAGGGTGGGAAACTCAGGCTCCCACGGAGTCTCTACTGGTGCCACTGGTGAGGAAGCAACATGTCTTCCCAGGACATGTCTTATTGCCAAGTGTGGAGTGGGAGTTCACTAAAACTCTGCTGAGTCTTAGTGCTGTCCTGACTGTTTCCTTGGCAGTGTGTGCAGCCTAGAGTTCTTTCTTTGTCTCTGCTGAAATTGCAAGGGGAGAAGTTGGGGGAAGAGGTGTCATTGCTGGTATTGGCTGGGGTGGGGTGGATGTTGTCAAAGTTGTGGTCCTTTCTCTGAGCTAGCTCTTTGCAAGTCCTTTAGCCAAAGATGACAGGGATCAGACTTTCCTGAGGCCATTTGTGTGTGTGTCTGAGCCTATGGGGGGTCTGGGTTGCAGGCTTCTCCAGCACCCAGTCTGGGATATATGGGAGATCAAATGATAATGCAGGACACTCACTGCTGTTTTGTCCCTGAAGTGCTGAGGGAGGTCCCTAGCTAGTGTGCCTTTCTATCTTTCAGAGTCATTTCATGATTATCTCTTGTATTATGTCCAAGGTTTTAAATTGTACTTACCAGAAAGAAATGAGTCTATAGTCTTACACAGAACTGGAATTCTCATTACATTTTTTATTTTCTTAGAACTTGGCTAGTCAGTTCTAAAATGTGTATCACAATGGCAAATACTTAGATTAATTAAAATCATTTTTAAAGGTAAAGGAAAGCTGGAGGACTTACATTGCTTGATTTCAAAGGTACAGTGTATTGGCATAGGATATTAACCAATGGAAGCAAACTGCAAGTTTAGAAATAGACCACACACACATGGCCAATTTATTTCCTAACATAGCCTAACAATCTAGCATTTGGGGAAAAAATAATCTTTTCAACAAATGGTACTAGAAAAATTGGATATGTACATGTTTTCTCTTACCATTGATAAAAATGAACTCAAATAAATCATTGACCAACATTCAGAACCTAAATTAAAATACTCTTAGGAAAAGCAGACCTTTGGATGTAAAACTTAGTAGGTAAAGGCAAAATCTTATGATTGGTGAAAAGAAAAGGGCTGGGAGAGAGAAAGGCTGAGGCATTTTTATACATTGTACCATTGCTGGAATGAATATAAGTCAGCATCAGAAATAAAATGGCAATTCCAGAGAGTGGTTCCAAACAAGAAAAAGTCAAGGAGCATGTCCTCCTGGCACCTCTGTGCAATGCAATCCAGTGTCACCGAAAGAGGTTCTGATTTTAATTAGTCTGATAGGATGAAGTTGTTATATAAATGAGTAAGCATCACTGTCCTAACACAGTTTTGGTCTTTCAGAAAACAGCTTTGAAATAATTATAAACTAAGTCTTGAGTGTTAATTGTAAGCCTAGGTCATTTTTACCTTGTGCAGGGGTACCCCTGCTAACTGCCCTCCATGCCATCCACTGCTGGCAGAGAGCTCTGAATGCCCACAAGTATTCTCAGGTGCATTATGATTTATAACCAAATGGATCCTATTGCTATGTTGAAGAAAAATAAATTAGCTATCAGCTCTAGGTGTCTCCTGATTCCTCAGAACCCCGTTTAGTTTAAAGAACGCATAGTTTTTATATTTATTCCGAAGTGCAATTATTCATATATGTGATTCCAGTTAGTAAATAACATACTTAATGTTGGTTTTTAACTTCTATTCTTCTCCAAATATTTCTTAGCAGTGAAATGTGTTTAAAAAAGAAAGCATGATAATATATTAAACTGATAAAAGCAAACGAACATGATTCTGCACATTAAGTTATCATTGTTTGCCTGAAAATACATTACTGATTAATAAATTTGAGAACTGAGAAAAAAGCCCAGCTCCAAAAACACCCTTCAATATATGAGTGTGTGTGTGTGTGTGTGTGTGTGTGTGCATTTAATAGGACTCAAATGCTACTTTTGCTCCCTCTTTTTTTTTTTTTTTTGGACACTGTTCCCTCTTGACTTAAATCTATACACTTAAACTAGAAATAGATAAATAAAACTTCAGCTGTAATAAAGTAGGTATGCAGTCAGAATACTTAAGGTTCAAGTCCTCGTTCAGCAACTCACACATTACAGGACAGATGACCTCTCCAAGACTTAGACTACTAGCAGTAAGAAACTCAATTTATGTTCACTTTAGATATACACACTTGCTCAGTTTTCTGGATGTAGAAGTTCAAAAAATAGTTTGTATTTTGCTTAAGATCTGAAGCCAAGGTGCCATAGCTGCTACTTATGCTGTGCCCATTGGTAAAGAGTTATCATTACCCTGTTATGATGGCAGATTGGGTCTTCAGCACTCTTACCTCTCAAACAGCTGCTTGGAGAGATCACAAGCCAGAAAGGGTGGGAGATGTAAATTGAACTAATGGTAGACAAGGGGTTGGAGGAAGTTAGTGGAAGATTCTCCTGCCTTTTCCTCAAAGTTCCTGTAGTTACTCATCACAATTACCTGTAAAAGGTATCTCCTGGCACTGAGAAAATGAAAGCACTAGTTGGGAAGATGTAATGGGCTCAGTAGTATGGCTCTCATCTTAGCTTTTCACAACTCATTCCTCCTTCCCTCTTATTCTTCCATCCTGGAATTGCTCTTTCCATTCAAGTATTATCAAATAAGGTTTCTTTCTAGGCTAGCCTGTCTCAGTCATCTGAAATATGACATCCTTATTGTGAAATTTACCTATGATATCCAAGTACCTATACTATGTAAATCACTGAATAGCTGTGAAGTTCAAAAGAGATGAATTAAGTGACTAAAGGAACAAATAGCTGAATAAGTTTATTATCTATTCAGCAAATATTTATTGAACACCTACTTTCAGCTAGGTACTGTTACAGGCAATGAGGATTCAGCAGTAAACAAACTGGAAATATGTTCTGTTTTCATGGAGCTCACATTATAGTGGCCGAGCCACAATGCTTAGCTCAAGACTGTCTGCCCAGGTGGAGTAATTTTATCTTTGCTGTCTCCTTTACCCATATTCTACATGGGGTTCTACCTTTTCCACATGGCTCTAGACATTATGCTAACTATTGCTTGTATCAAGATCATGAGGTAAAAGAGATTAAGCTAATAAGGTGGAAGAAAAATGTGAAGAGAATTATGATAACAAATTGGTGTGTTTAATGGCCTTTAAAAAGAAAAGAAAGCCCTGGCTGGTGTGGCTCAGTGAATAGGAAATGGCCTGCAAACCCAAAGGTTGCTGGTTTGATTCCCAGTCAGGGCATGTAGCCAGGCTGCAAGCCAGGTTTCCAGCCAGGTCTGTAGCTGGAGGCAGGTGAAAGGCAACCATACATTGATGTTTTCTCTTCCTTTCTTCCTTCCTTCCTGCCCTTCTCTCTAAAAATAATGAATAAAAAATCTTTAAAAAGAAGAGAAAAGAAAAGGAAGTGTGGAGGAACAGAATGAGCTACTGATACATTGTAGAACCAAAAGAGAATTGGAGTATAGAGGAAAGGGGATTTTTGTAAGTATTGCTGTAACTTACTTATTGGATCCTCCTTAGTGAACTTCAATAGCCATAAGCTTGAAATCAGTATTTAAAATTTCTTCTTAGGACTAGAATATACTATATTAAATGTTAAAGTTTCTAATAATGGGCCATTTAGTTGAAAAGTGGATACAGAGAAAATGCATAGACTAGCTTTGAAAATGGGTCCCTTGAATTAAATATATTGATTTTAACATTCTTTTCAAATCTTATCAAATTCTTATTTGATTTTTGTTCTTTCCTTGTTTCTTGAGAAAACATACTTTATGTAAAAATTTACCCCTTTATTTGGGAAGAAAATTAGAAGAGAGAAGAGGCAAAAAAGTAGATAGAAGTATGTTGGAGATTAAAAGAGAAGAAAGATAGAGTTCAGCTGTTCAAATGAAAATACATCCAGAATACAGATTTTCCTTATTTTTCAGTAGGTGTTCTTGCATCTGAGTATGACTTCCTCACAACTAAAATGTTTTTGCACAGTAAAGGCAACCATCAACAAGATAAAAAAGACATTTCACTAAATGGGAGAACATATTTGCTGATACATTTGATAGGGGGTTAATAACCAAAATTTATAAAGAACTTACAAAACTCAAAACCAAAAAATAACCCAGTTTAAAAAATGGTCAAAGGACTTGAATAGACACTTCTCCAAAGAGGATACACAGATGGCCATAGACATATGAAAAGATGCTCAACATCACTAATCAGAGAAATGAAAACTAAAACCACAATGAGATACCACATCACACCTGTCAGAATGGCTATCGCCAATAAATCAATAAACAACTGCTTATGAGGATGAGGGGAAAGGGGAACCCTTTTGCACTGTTGGTGGGAAGAATGCAGACTGGTGCAGCCACTGTGGAAAGCAGTATGGAGTTACCTAAAAAATTGAAAATAGAACTGCTTTATGACCCAGCAATTCCACTTCTGGGAATTTATCTAAAGAGACCCAAAACATTAATTCAGGGGACTATATCCACCCCCATGTTCACTGCAGCACTATTTACAATAGCTAGTACTTGGAAGCAGCCCAAATGTCCATCAGTAGATGAATGGAAAACCAACTATGGGACATTTATGCAATGGAATACTACTTGGCTATAAAAAAAATACCCTCTGTGACAGCATGGGTGGACCTGAAGAACATTATGCTAAGTGAAATAAGCCAGTCAGAGAAAGACAAATGCCATGTGATCTCACTCATATGTGGAATGTAATGAACAAGCTGAACTAAGAAGCAAAATAGAGACAGACTCATAGAGAAAGAGAGAGCAGGACAATATCTGGAGTCGGGGTGGGAGATTGGGAGAGGGAGTAGAGGGATCGAGCCAAAAAGAAAAAGGGCTTACGGACATGGGAAACAGCATGGTGATTGTGGGAGGTGGGGAGGTGGAAGAGAATATAAAAGGGATAAAAGGTAATGGAAAAATATAATAAAAATGACTTTTAAAAAGGAAAAAAAGAAATAAAATATTTTCAGGATCCCATTTTTTAAAAGTCACTTTCTACTCTCACTTCATGCTCTTTTGAGCAAGAAGCTCAGGCTATGGGGAACAAATACACAATAAAACTAGGTCCATAGACTATGAGAATGGTTTCTATAAGACTGAGACAGCCCTGGCTGGTAGCACAGTGGTTAAGGCGCCGGCCTGCAAACCCAAAGGTCGCAGGTTCGATTCCCCAGCCAGGGCACATAACAAGGTTGCAAACCAGGTCTCCAGTCAGGTCTGTGGCTGGAGGCAGGTGAAAAGCAACCATACATGTCTCTCTCCCTCTCTGCCTCTCTCTCATCCCCTCTTTCTAAAAATAATGAATAAAATCTTTAAAAAAAAAAAAAAAAAAAAAGACTGAGACAAAGGGGAACAGAGCAAAAGAGAAATACAGGACCATCAAGATGCACCAGTGTTTCAAATCTCAGTTAAAAAAATGAAAGCCTTCCAGGTCTATCCATGTTGTCACAAAAGGCAGCATTTCATTTTTTTTTTTTTTAATGGCTGAATAGTAGTCCATAGGACATACCACAGCTTTTCTTATCTACTCGCCTATTGATGGGCATTTGGGTTGCTTCCCTATCTTGGTTTGGTAAATAATGCTGCAATAACATAGGAGTGCATATCTTTCAAATTATAGTTCAGGTTCCCTTAGGTATATACACATAAGTAGAATGGTGGAGGGAATTATGCTAAGTGAAATAAGTCAGTACGTTTTTTACTTATATGTGGAATATACAGAACACAAACAAAACAGATCCAGATAATAGACTAACAATTATGTGTGTGTGTCGAGGGGAGAGGTTGGGGGAATGGCTGAAAGAGGTGAAGAGTTTAAGAAGTATAAATTGGTAATTACAGAATAGTCACCGAAATGTAAATTACAGCACAGAGAATATAGTCAATAATATTGTAATAACGGTGCATGGGGCCAGTTGAGCATGCTGTAAAGTATATGATTCCCTAACCACTGTGCTGTACGTCGGAAACAAATATTGTAGAATATTATTGAATGTAAGCTGTAATTGAAAAATAAAAAATATATATTTATAAAAGAACTGAAAGTTGTTCATTATCACTTCAGGCTTTTTTGCTCCTCCACAGGTACCTATTTTGCATGAAGAGCAGGAAATCAAGAAGGAAGACGAGAACAGAAACTCGGGAAATGGTCCCACCACACTCATTCCTTAGCTAAGTGATGTCAGGAATAGGACTACAGGAGTGTGATCGCCTCTCAGGCTGCTTCGGGTGACTCGTCATTCCAGGCGTTTGGAGGGCTTTTCCCTTTATCCGGTCAGGAAACACACAGACAAGAACATACAAGGAGACAAAAAGAGCCTGTGAGTAGCTGAAGGATGGCAGTATTCACAATACAGCCATGTTCCACATATAAATGGCAGTCAGTCTGATTCTAAGTGGGCCCTTGTGATTCATTCTCAACCTAGAATATGAATGCAAGAAATATACCATTTCTGGGGTAAGGTAAGAAGGAGCTTGTCTCATTCTTGTTCTTTTTCTTGCCCCCATGTAAAGAAATCTGGTGGTGTCTCTGTACTCCTGCTTCTGACCTAAAACTCTAAGTAGGGACAAAGTCAGATCCATGAAAGTCTTCGATGTGGCTCTTTGAAAAAAAATCACTTTCACTGACTTCAAACTAAGGTTAGGATTAAGGTTTTCTATTTTTGATTTTCAGAAATTAATGAGAAATACGTCATATTCCTTTCTAACAGAAATCAATAAGGAAGACTGAAAATCTATTGATTTACTAATCACTAGTATGGGATGGTTATCTTCCTCTCAAGTCATTTCTCTGGCAAAGAAGCATCACGCTGAATGTTAAAGCCTTAGGAATCACATTTGTAAGATGATCAGAATATATTATCTGAGTATTTTGTAGGGCAACTGAAGAATAGAGGCCCTTGTCAGAATTTATAGGAGCCACAGCTCTGAAGCTAGCGTTTTTCCTGCATATTTTCACAGAAACCATTCTTCAGGTAGAGCAGTGCTGACAGAGGAAGGGAGACACTGTGGCTTGTGTCCAGGAAAAAAAAAAGCAACAAGACCACGATACTTTCTAAGTGATTGTAAAACTGAACACTTTCCACATTTGATTCAACAACGTCTGCCTGGCCAACACTGACAGCCCATTACGACATAAATTTCTGAGCTGTTGAGAATTAGAGATGAAGAACATCTGAAAATGGAATTGTTCAAGATGTCCCTCTGCCTTAATGGGAGATCACATTTCCTTTTCAGTGGCTGTAATGATAAACTCGCTTTTTGTTGTTTTTAATTAGTTATAAATCTTTCACAGATGCAAAACAGATGGTTCCAGATTTACATAACAAGGTAGTCAAAATAATTTCTTTGGTAATGATGCATATAATGATGCCTGATTACAATATATATTTGTAAAATGGCTAAGGAAATATTTAGCTTAATTTCAAGAGAAAAATATTGTTCTAATGCCAAAATGGTCCTAATTGCCTGGACCAAAATTCAGAGTGCAGCTCCATTATTAAGCAACGATGAGCTATATTACATGCTAAGTGCACAATAAGTGAAATTTTTTAATCAAAGTTAAAAAGAATACTGTAGTAACATAATAAGGAAAGCTATAACTATATTCATATAATAAGTAATTATTTTTACCATGGCTCAACTTCCATGGAGAAACTTTTGTTTAAAAGCTTTGCTTTATGGCAAACAAAGAAATAAACAAAACCACCTTTTTCCTTTCTGTGTTTTATGTCCTTGGTTTTTCAGTCTTTGCTTTTACAATATAGGAAAAGCAGCTCTGGACTAGGACCTGACTTCAGGACAGTGGTGAACATCCAGTTTTACTATCTGCAATTCTTCTGTTCCCACATTTGTTTGATAATCAGAGGGCACATAAATGCCCAAAAATATTTTTCCAAGAACTCAACAACAATAAAGGAGGATACACTAAATTCCTTCCTGAGCCTCTGAAAAAAAGAAGTACAGAGTAATTGGCTTGACAGCTGAACCCATAACCGAGATTTTTCTTTTACAATGAAGAATGTTTGGTGTTAACAATGAAGAGATTTGATGCTGGGAATGGAGAGGGGGAGAGGCTGAATAAGGAAGAAAGCATAATCAGTAGAATTGATTTTTTTTTTTAACTTGAAATAAATAGATGAGATAGGGATTGAAGGAACAAAGCTCTATTAAATTGCCACTCAACTTCTTTTTCTATGTGAGCTATTTACAATATAGTAAAAGCAGCTCTGGACTAGGACCTGACTTCAGGACAGTGATGAACATAAGGTATAAGAAGTGGGAGGAAGAAGAAGAAAAATGATACAAGGAGACTTCCCACTCAAAATGAGCTGTCAGGTGAAAATGCCAGAGCATGTAAGTGAAAAAGATTTTGGTAACAACAACAAAAAAGAAGTTTATATAGGTCATATATATTTTGTCTGGCTGGAATTGAAATATGATGACTATCTGAAAAATTAAATACCTTTTAGATTTTGGAAAAAACAAAAGAAATGACATTAATTTGAAAAGAATGATGATGTTGCCAAAATTCATGTGGAGATGATCATGTGCCAGATGTTGTTCTAAGAGCTTTACATATAACAGCTCAGTAATTTTTTACAGTAACAGTAAGATGAAAGTCCCCATTTTGCAAATGAAGAAACTGAGACAAGGGAAGTTTAAGTGATTCAGTCAATGGAACAGAAGTGCTCAAATTTGAACCTATGCAACTGGCTTCAGAAACTGGGTTCTTAACCATTGTGTGCCAGAAATTTAAAATAATAATCAAATAAAACAGTAAGCTTCAACTGAGCAAGTACTAGTAGATTTAAAAATAACCAAAGAGAAAATTTGGTAATAAAAAATGTAGTAATTGGAATAAAAATAAGACATAACTAAGATAAATTTTAATTTCCATGCAAAAAATGATGAGTTCTTAGAATTTATCTCCTATGTATATATGTGGCTTTATAAAATAAAATAAGGAAAGTTTATTTTGTTCTATTCAAAATTTATATCCTTTTTTTTTGTTTGTTTTTTCCTTATTACACTGGAAAGAATACCTAGCACAGTATTGAGTAAGTGTGGTGAAAGTAAACACCCTTGACTTTCCTAGTCTTCGGGAGAAAGCAAAGTCTCTTGCCTTTACATATTATGTTAGGTGTAGGTGTTTTTGCAATTTTTCTTCTTTAATCTATCAATATGTTAGATACAGTGATTGATTTCTGGATATTGAATTAGGTTTGCATCCTTTCCATGAACCCTACCAGGTTGTCATGCATAATTTTTATCCATAGTCCAAATTTAATTTGGTAATATATTTTAATGATTTTGCATACATATTCAGGAGAAAAATCAGTCTGTAGTTTCCTTTATTGGACTGTCTTTGTCTGGTTTTGGTGTTAGGGTAATACTTTCTGAAAGATATTTTATAGAATATTTTCACATGTGGTGGAATTTTCTACTGAAGTTATCAGGACCTGAAGGTTTATTTCGGGCCAGAGTTTTTTCAAATTATAAATTAAATTTCCCCAACAGCTACTGGACTATTCAAATTATTTCATGTTGAGTGAGTGTGGTAATTTGTGTTTTAAAGAATTGATCCATTTTATCTAAGTAATAAAATATAGTATATAGTTATTTGCAGCATTCTCTCACTCTTTTGATGTCTAGAGTATCTACGGTGATATTCCCTCTCTCATTTCTGATATTAAAATTTCCACCTCTCTTTTTTTGGCAGGAAGTTTACTCTCCCTCCTGATCTTTTGGTGAAGGAGCAGGCTTTTGCTGGGGCAGTTTTATCTGTGCTTGTGGGTTGTTTCCAGGTTGTGGTCTTTTTCTGGCCCCAGTGGGATGTACCTGAGGAGAAAAGCGAAAAACCTAGTGAACCCTCCATCATGTCCTTCCTTTGGACCTCAAGTCCCAGCTTTTCCACCTTTTCCTCTTTACCTTTGAGAGGCTTATGTTTGTTTTGCTTCATGGGATGATTAAGAAAGGGATATCTATTGTTACCTTCCTGGAAGTAGAAATCCCCTTATTGTTGTCTTAAACAAGAAAAATTTGGATATTTTTCTTTTATGCAGCACTGGGTAGCTGAAACACTTGTCAACTCATTCTGAAAGTTTTCTGATCTTTATCGATAAGGGCAGTCTGAAAATGAAAGAATTGGACTTGCCCAGTCCAATTCTTAGAAGAGTTAAAATGCGCTAGAAAAGTTTGAGAATCCTTACAATTTTTACAATTTAACTTATCACAAATGTGACTTCTCTTTCTTCTCAAACATCTTACACTTGGTGAAACATTTACAGAAACGCTGCTGTGGATAACTAGGACTACAATGTAAGGCCTGCTTGAACGAGGTGAACCTCTCTTCCAGAGCTTAAGGTTTTTTATTACGTTACTACACACATTTCCCTATCCCAGATGTTTAGTGCCACTGAGGCATAACTCCAAGTAATTTGGAATTCAGAGATATTGACACTTTAAAACTGTTTTAAAAGCCGCCATTGACAAAATGTACATGTACAGCTTTATTTTGCAGTTAGGACATTTCTAAGACAAGAGATTATATGGGTATTAAAATTTTATTTATTTGCTTCAGATGTCATCAATGGCAAAAATATGTGCTATATTTATGGGCTAATTAGATTATTGAAGACTTATTATTTTCTATTTCACCAGGATTCTCTGAGGAAATCAATAACTTCTAGTTCCAGTACTCAAGAAACTGAAGAAGACGACTTTATAATTATAATTGTAAATACGATCAAAATTTTAAAACTGCTAAAGGGAAGAGGTGTAGCTGGGGAAAATAGAGGATTGGGTGTTGAGTTGATTCTGGGCATGTCTGAATGTGGGGACATTCTAACTCAATGAGCAGAGATTCTCAGGAATACACACTGATGTATGTTGCATGTTTACATTTTCATGATATTTATATCCATGCATAATATAACAAAACAATGGCAAAACAAAACAAAAATACCCAAACCAACCCGGGTAATTATTTCTGAATATTCAAATAATGTAATTCTGTCTTTCAGTGCAACTCTTTATACCAGCAAGAAATTAAATATCTACGAGGTCTGTCCCGAAAGTATTGAGGCAATGTCAATATGAGTAAAACTGTTTGCATGGCCAATACTTTTGTGACCGATATTGTACTCTGCCCCCATCTACTTTAACTAACAAGAACAAATGCCAATTCTAAAATCAAAATCTCTGTTAGTCCTTTCGTTTAGTTGAAGGGAAGCCCCTAGGGAAGATTGCCTGGGTATTTCTGAGCTAAACTCAGAGACTCAATGTTCTATTGTCAGTTTATTTTTGCAGCTGGTTCTTATGTGCAGGTGAAAGTTCAACTGTAAGAGATGGTTGTCCTGCTCCTGAGTGGGACATTGCTACACAACAGAGCCGATGTTGCCGTTATTCAAGGGCATTAACGTATTTCCATGGTGGATGTATCAGCAGGTGGAGGGGCAGCCAAGGGAAAATAGAGAAGTGTTACAAGTATTTACTGGCAATTCTAGCTGTCAGCAAACACCTTTACTCTAGAGCACTGTACACACATGATGCTCTTGCTTGCATCAATTCAATCAGCCTACCTCACCCCACTTCCTTACTCCCCGTTTACAATAACAGCAACACAGAATTATTTAGTCCCCCAGCTATTGCTATGGATCATTTAGAGATTCAAAAAAATTAGACACTCTTACTGCTTTCTTCCTTTGGTTCCATGAGTTCTCTGCCCTTGCATGTAATGCTGAAGCAAAGGAAAGGCCCTACGTTGCTAAATAACTTCATTACTGCCTGCCACACATGGCTTTTTCCTGGGTAGCATTCTCATATCTGGTGGAGTGCTCACTGAACATCGTTGCATTTTCCGCTCACCTGCACTATCTAATAAAAGGCAAGGGTTACTCATCTTTGTTAACTCCACCACCCTGCCTTCAGTTAGAAACACTGATTGTATGGGGCCGGCCTGAACGGGCCCAGTCAATATCTAAATTTACAATCACGGCAGGCAGATGTACAATTGTGAAGAGGGAGTTCATAGAGAAGAAAATATAGAATAGAAATGGAAGTGTTCCACTGAAATCATAAAGAATTTCTTTGTTTCTTCCCCCCCTCCCCCTACTTTGCTTACAGTTTAGGAAGCTAGAGGAATGGCATCAGATGTGAGAGATGACTTCTTAGTGAAATGCAACCTTCCATCAGCTGGGAAGAGACACACACAGGAACTCAGACTCAATCGGCATTTCAATCACCAGGATGATGTGCGATGGAGGCATGAGCTATTCTTCCTCATTAATTGGTTATTGCTATTAGTTTTTAAGAAGGAGGGTCAAATATAGATATCCATTCTATCATATGAGAGTCAAAATAAATGATAATAAATTTGGTTTTGGCAAATGTTTGCTCCCGGACCCTTCGTGTACAGGCAAGAAATTGGTGACATAAAGGGTAAGACCAAGTATTAGTACATGTATTTTATTCTTCTGTGAGGAGATAATAAACCATTTGAGATGACCTGTCTTTTCCCAGGTCCCAATACTATTTAGAAATGATCTCTCATAAGGTCGATCCATGTTACTTTATTCTGCGAAGTGTCTGTGAAAACATGCTTCACTACTAGGTAAAGATACATTCAGCATGTATACTCCCCAGATGTTTCGACCAAGGCCAGTTACTAGATTTACTCCCCTAAGATGCTAAGGATCAGCAGGTAATGTTTTGCTTTGAAAGTCACAGTTAATGCACTCCATTGAGGAGTAGCCCCAGGTTTTGTGGGTATAGAAGATGACACAATCTGGGGAAATTTTTTTAAAGAAAAAGATTCTAATGTCACAAGTTTATTATCAAATACAAGATGAACTTTTATTCCTAATGAAGAACGTGAATCAATATAAACTAGATGCACACCACAAATATAATAAAATCCAGACAAGTAACATGATAGTCTTCTTAATTAACAGCCTAACACATCCTTTCATATGTTTTCTCTTTATCTTTTGATTGCATATTTTTATGCTTTCTTAATGTGCCTATGATTTCATATTATTATTTTCCAATGGAGAAAGAGCAGGAAAAAGAGAAAGAGAATTCCATCTTTAATACATCAGTTCTGGCTCATTCATTCCCAACCTTGTTTCTTCTGCATCATCCACAACTTCCAGGGCTTGGTGACTTAGGACATGTTCACGTTGGGAGATGATCTTGGCCCTGCTCCTGCATGCCCCGGAGGTGCTGGCGCAGATGGTGCAGGCATTTTCCTGGAAGCCTGTCCTGCTTTGGAACTTCCAGCATTAACTTTACTGTTACATGGAAGGAGCACACCCATAAATATATTCCACTGAATTCAATCTGAATGTAATGACAAGACTCTTTCCCTTTAGCTTCTCTGAATGTCAGAAAACCTGTGACTACTTCAACCTCCTCTCAATATAGTTTTTAACCAATTGTATATGAAAATAACATTTTAAAAAAGTTTTACAGAAGTGCATGAGCACATGAACATTTTATTAGATTTCTTAACTTCATGCTGGATATGCATGGGTGTCTCTGCATTTTTGTTTTTGGCTTCTAGAAGTATAAATTTGTTACAAATATTTTGCCAAGACAGAACTGCAATACCATTTAAAAAAACACTTTTCCTCTCTAAATCTTTTACAACATTTTATAATTTGGAAAAAAGTTACATTTCCCCCTTCTGTCAAAAATCAATTGCTAAAAATGTTCCCATTTTATCAACTGAATTTGTGCTGGAATGACTTGCCTAGAGAGTCAGTGGGGAGCAGCAGCCTCAGTTTCTCTCGTTTAACTCATAATAAACTAATAATGCAGTTTGAAGTAGTTGGAATGGGTCAATTTAGATATTTTAAAATATTTCCAGTTATATTTTTCCCTTAAATGAAAAACCCAGTTAATTACAAAGTTGTAAGGGGTTATAAAACACAAATTCAAAAGAATATATGCACCCCTATGTTACTGCAATATTATTTACAGTAGCCAAGATATGGAAGTAATCTAAATTGCCCATCAATAGACAAATGAATAAAACAAAAATCTGTGATAGATACATATACAATATAATATTGCACAGCCATAAAAAAGAATGAAATCTTACTATTTGCAACAGCATGAATGAACCTAGAGGGTTTATGATCAACAAGTCAGAGAAAGACAAATACCATATGATTTCACTTAATATGGAATCTATAAAATAAAATTAACCAATAAACAAAATTGAAACAGACTATTTATAGATATAGAGAGCAAACTGAGGGTTGCCGGAGTGGAAGGGTGTTAGGGAACTGGGTACATAGGTGAAGGGATTAAAAAGTACAAATTGGCAGTTACGAAGTAGTCGCAGGGATAGTTAATAATAGTCAACTATATTGTGATAACTACATATGGTACCAGGTGGGTAATAAAAATATCAGTGTGTGAAGCACTTTGTAAAGTGTACATTGTCTAACTTCTGTGCTGTACACCTGAAATTAATACAAAATAATATTGAAAGTAAACTAAATGAAAACAAAGAAAAAATGTAATGGGTTAATTTTTACTTTTTGACCTTTTAACAATCTAAAATGATGCCTAATACCTCACTCCTTATTATTTTAACCCCTCTATTGGTGATTCCTGGACTTCACTCTTGCAGATCGGAGAAGGGACCCAAGAAGGCAGTGGGAGAAACAGAGGGATGCCAGGTATGAGTGTTCTGAAAGAAACTGGCCTATTGGTTCTTCAGTTGGCAGAGATGTGAGGTGATTCTAAGTACAGTATGAAATCTCTCTCTGGGTTTTTACTGGGATCCTGGGAGATGCCAGCAAAAGGAAGCAGATACCTGATACCCCTGTGATACACGGGCAGGTCAGGGAGTCCTGCTTTGGTATCCTCTGACATTGGGGTTATATGTTATATTATATGTACATATGTTATATGTACATAGTTATATTATCCATGATTTTCATTTCAGGATATAGTAGAGTATTACCACATATTCATTATTAATAAAGAGGTTGGATCTAATGAGATTGAGACTCACAAGATACAGCATAAAGTTACATGTATATTATAATAGATAACTTATGAGTTCAGTAAAAATGCAGATACAATATATTAGTGGTGGTTTGAAAACACACACACACACAAAACCCAGAGTATCAGCATTAGAAAAGCTGTATTATACTACTCCATGTTATATTAACATGATAAAACATCACAGTACCATTTAAAGTTATACATGGAAGATCTAGACATGTATTAATAATACAATGTTAGAAGCACATAAGCAAAAGTAATATATTGTTATGATTGTATCTATGAAAAATTAAGTGTTTATGTAGGAGGTTATAGGTACAACTACAAGATATACTATATTGGGATGGTGAGAATATGAGTAATTTAAGTTTTTTATTATTTTTCAATAGTATGTTGCCTTTTAAATGAAATTTAAAAAAATTTTTAGGTGTTGTTTGTAGAAGGGAGAGATGAATGAAGGTCAGTCAAAATTACAATTACAGTTTCACAGAGATGATGGTAAGATAAGAACTTGTCTTGAAGATGAATTAAAATACATGAGCAAAATAACTGGAAGAGTCAGAGAGAGGAAAATAAAGGTGTTCTATGAAAGAAGTAACCTGAGTCAGGTTAGCTCTGTGAGAGCTGAAACAGAGAAGTGGTCCCAATTTCCACTATGAAATAAGGGCAGAATTCAGGCAGCCTGTAAAGGGCATGAGTTATCCTCCAAGTAGATAATGGGATTGACAATAAGGACATCATTATAGATCTGGATGGGGGTGTGTCCTAGGGTGACAGCAGTGTTTTGAAGGGACATATAGACCACAAACTTTAATAAACTTCCTTATCACAGAATATATGTTTCTGAACCAGACAACAAAATCCATAATTATTATTGGAACTGACACACTTCAAATGACAAATTACTTCTCATATATATTCTTGGGTAGTTTATTTGACTGATTATTGCTAACTACTCATGAAAATGTTTGAAATCATAAAAATTTCATTTTAAGTAATGTTCTATATGAACATATATCATTTGATATTTACTTATTAAAGAGAAAAGTAAAGTGAAAAATAAAACATTTTGTTATTGTTCTGAATTGCTTTTAAATTCCATGACATGATCATCTATAAGCACAATGTAAAAGAGTTACTGGCAATATATATATCAACAAAGAACTCTAATGAGTAATACATACAGAACTGTTACAATTCTAGTCATAAGGAGACAGCCCTATTAAAAATAGCTACAATATCTTAGTCTTATACAGGCATTTCACAATGGATATCAAAATGGCCTATGAACTTATGAAAGCATGTTCAACTTTTCTCAGTCACCAAGGAAAGGCAAATAAAAGCCACAGTGAACTCCAACTATACATCCATCTGAATGACTAAAACAAAACAAAATATTAAAATATTTTTTTTTGGTGAGGATGTGTCGCAGCAATCTTAACTCTTATGCCTTCTTCTGGGATTGAGAATTGATATAATTTACAGTTTGGTAGCACTGACTAAAGATGAACTTATGCTTAACTTATGGTTTAGAAATTCCACTCTTAGTAATGTTCAGCAGAAATGTATGTAAATATTTTCACAAAATGCATTCACTAGAATGTTTATAATATTATTTTTCATAAGACCCCTGAACTGGAAACTATCCTAATGTTCATAATTATGGACTGAATAAATAGTGGTATATTCACACAGTGAAATGCTATACTGCTATATAGTAACATTCAGTGCTATACATCACTAAGAGAGAATAATCTGCAACTAAGCTGAACAATATGGATCGATTTTAAAATTATTATGTTGAACGAAAGAAACTAGATATGAAATAATTTAATACACTATGGCCACATAAATTGTAAAAATGGGCATAATTTATCTGTGGTTTTAAAATCAAAGAATTTACCTTTAAGGGGCAAGGTAGAGGGTAGGATATTCATATTATTTGATGTTCTGAATGGTGGTTGTAGGATTGTGAGCAATTAGTACAAAACTGCTTTAAGATATGCATATTACTTTGTGTGTCTTATACACTTAAATCACTCCTAAGATACCCATCAGAGTAGTACATTTGAGATTCAAAACCGCTGCCTGATGTGGCTTGGATGTTCCCACGATACTTATTAACATTGTAAAATCTAATGAGTAGCTTTAGAACTTGAAGAACAGTGCATCATTTTCCACATTGATTAGTGTGTGTTAATATTTTTAAGTGTAATATTAAAATTATAATAAAAAGGTATTACTTAAAGGATTAACATAATTGCGATGACAAGAAGGAGGGACATTTTCCCTCACTCTTCTTCTGTTCTCCTAGGGAGTGGAAAGTAGTGAATGACAAGGTCACCCCCTCATCTAAAGGATTCTAAATGTAGAATGCTACTTAACAGTAACTGTGGGAGGCAGGAAGAGGAGAATGGAAGAACAGAGGCAGAAACCAGAGACTGAAGCCCCGGGTATCAAATATTTTTCAAACAGGATGTTCTTCTCTAGTCTTCCCTCTTTTCTTCGCTTTCAAATGATCTCCCCCTCTTCCTACTCTTTCTTGACTTTCCCTGCAGATGGAGCTGCGATACTTGAGCCTCTTAAAATTTTTCATCCCATTTTTCATCATTCAACGGTTTTAATGATCATTTTAAATGCATTTAAGTATGAAGTTGGAGGCTGTGTGGCACTAATTTATATCCGTTCAGATATCCCTATGCCAAAAAATGCTCTCAATGGGAATAGCTCAATGCTTAAGATAGAAAAAAAAAAAGTGTAAAGTAAAAACCTTCATGGAAAGCTTGATGAATTTCTAAAACTATCAAAAAGCCACAAATAAATTTACCTCCAATCAAAAACTAAAAATTCACTAGATGTTAAGAAAATTTTAGGAAAGATTCTGAACTATGAATTTTCATAATCGTAGTCTCACAAGAATCTCAAATGTAGATTTATATGTCACCGACATAATTATCTCTTGAGTCATGAACTACCTGATATCACATACACAAAAACCCTGAAATCTCTAACTTTCTCACTGCTGGAGACTTACCTGAAAGAAAAATCTCCTGTTCCACCTGGGCTGTATAAATTAATGACTATTCTTTGGAGAAGATCAAGATGCTCACACTGTGGGATCCTTACTGCCAGTGATGCTTACTATTCTTGTCTCTTATTCATTCCACACAAGAAAAAGAGGAAAGTGTCAAAAAGCATAGGACATATCTGGCTACATGTTCCTGGATGATGAGATATATATTTGCATATCCAATACCAGTCATATCTCTGACTCTAAGAAGTGCTCAACATAATTTTAAGTGAGTGACATTAGTAAGACTTATTATTTTACTAATTCAGATCAATTTTAATAAGGGTTAAGGTATCTGCAAATCATTTAGAGACACATATGATACAAGCATTCAACACAGTTGGCCACCCTTCCTTCACTTGATTTCCAGGACCCCATTTCTCCTCATTACCCTGCTTCTCTCTTTTCGATACACTTGTTCATTTCTATGTCTGTTTCTTTTCAAACTGTTATTTCAGGTTCAAATCCTCGGGAGTAGGGTCTGTGCTCTTAAATAATTATCAAGACTTCTCTCAGTCTCTACTTTTCTCTTACATATTTAATTGGTTTCCCTCTGGAAGAATTTCTTTGGGTTTTACAATTCCATGCTTTTTTATAGGCATGTGTGGAGAGGGTTGGAGAGGGAGATATTAGTAATCTTCGCTTCTACATCAAGGAATGTCAAAACTCTTTAATTTTTTTTTTTTTTTTGCATCTGATAAGGAGATCTTATAAAACTTTCACTTGACCAATCTTAATTTGGTAGGGAAAACTGTGCTTCTACAAGCAATATCATGCCTATTAAAGGAACTAGAAATTGAAGCA
Organism: Noctilio leporinus; assembly: GCA_004026585.1. Classification (NCBI taxonomy): domain Eukaryota; kingdom Metazoa; phylum Chordata; class Mammalia; order Chiroptera; family Noctilionidae; genus Noctilio; species Noctilio leporinus. The sequence continues at coordinate 196,099 of PVIW01001951.1, forward strand.
GCACCCAAATAGGAAGTGTTGGTAAGAGACCAAGTCCTAGACTGGAAGTAAAAATCTGGCCTTGCTCTCAACTAACTGTGAAGGCTCCACCACTTGCATGTTCTACACCACCATTCATTGGTGTTAAACATCTTCTTATTAGCCTCATGATTAAATGACCAAATTTAAGAACCAGCTGGAGAACAAAGAATAAGATAAAGTGACTATCTGGGAAAACAGTGTATTTGATTAACAACCATAAAAAAAACCAAACTCTTTATATCTTAGCAGTGCAATCAAAATACACAGACATGTTTCTTTTGTTTGCGCGTTTGAGTTATGTTTGTGTCTTAGTGCTTTAAATCACTGCGAGAATTTTATTTACTTGCTTGACATTTTCTCCATTTTGTACTCACCAGGCTATTTCTCCATAGCTCAGTGTTCTTTTTTTGTAAAAAAGGGCTTTTTGGTCTATGGAAAACAGTCTTCAAATCATTTCCTTATGCTAATGTATTAACCAACATGGGACATTTAAAAAATAGACTTAGACAACCACTTTTTAAGTACATATCAAGCATGTGCCATGATGCAAGTCGGAATAAGATAAGGATGTATATAAACATTTCATGAAGAGACTGGACCTATATCATCACACACAGGTTTTTCTGGAATGACTTCCTTGTTTAAATCATCAAAGAGATTTTAAATAAGAAAATTCATTGGTTTCAAATGTGGTTAAATTGCAGTGATAAAGTGCTGATCCTCATATCTTGGAAAACTATAAAGTCCTTCTTGTTTTTCAATACCTCTCTTCTCATTGTCTGTGGCATTGGAAAAACTGTATCATGAAGAACTAATTAAAAAATTTCAAACAACTTAATTTTGTTTAATATACAGTTTATCACTTTGAATTTAAAGAAAGTAATATATGAAAGATAGATGTGACAAGATCAGAGTATTATTAGAAACTCTGAAATTTCCTCAGGTATTTATGACAGAACACCTTAATTTTGCTTTTTGGCTTGTGGTATTTACAGCTGCGTTCTTAGAGTAACCAGCCACCAGTGTGCTGCAGAGGGAAACAGGAAGCAGGACACTTCAGAGAGTTGGGTCAATGTTGCTCTGAGGCAGCAGTGTGGATGGGTTAAGAGCCCAGGTTTCATCAAAGGTGTTCATAACTTTACTAATCCTACAAGAGTTTTCTAGTTCCTGGCCTTCAGACCAAAAAATAAAAGCTATAGAGCCTATTAAGTTACTCTTATTTGTACGTAGTAACTATCAGAAAATTTAGCGTCAAACTCAGCACCCAACTATTTAAATCTCCTTAACCCACTTGCATTTTAATTCATTTATTTAGGCTCTTGTCTGATTTTTAGCCTTACTTATCTTCTTTCACATTATATTTCATTTTCTAAGCCATCTCTAGTTTTTTTGAGAATGAGACATGGCCTAAATCCCTGGGAGGAAAATATTGGGTATAGTTAAAAATTTTTTCTTATGAAAAAAATCGCTCTTTCTTTTTTCCATATTCCATAAAAAATATGCAGCTTCCTGAGGAAGAAAAAGTTTATGTAAAATACCTTTAATGCATTATATTGTGAGAATACAAGAGTCATCTCCACCAAAGAGCTAGAAAAGGGTGAAAAATGAAGTTTTTCTGATTGCCTAAGCTAGAGCTTATTTACTGATTGTGAGAGTTAAACAATTATACTGTTTTCAGAGAATTGGGAAGGCTCCTCCCCACCCCACCCCACCCCCGTTTGGATTGCCAGGACATTTTGTTTTAAGGTGGAGTCATGCAGTAGCCACTTCTTTCCAGCACCATAGAAGAGATTTTTTAAAACATCAAAAAAACAGATACAGTTTTTGTCAGATGAGTTTTCTCTTCCTGCATTTAACAGTTTTTCTTTCATAGACTCCTCTGCACTTAACCTCCACTTCACTGTGTAATCTTTCTTTTTGTTTTTTTTTCCCCCAGTTTAGAAGGTCACTGTCACCATCCTTCAACCAGAGTCACTTATATTATCAAAGTGATCACCAACTACCCCAAAAGAAAATAACCCATTGATTAAGTGATTATGAGTTTACTACCTACTTTAGTAAGTGAGACTGTGATATAGTCTAGGCAGTATCGCAGGTGGTCAGGTACAGAGTAGCTATTTAGGAGACCTCGGTGTCTGGACTGGTGTACGAGATTGGTTTCCATGTAGGAATCTAATGGGATTGGACAGGGTTTGTCAGATGAAGTAAACCAAGGCAAAGATATATTTTTCAGATCAGATCAGCTGAAACCCCTGCAGGCTTTCTTCTGTCCTTTTCTTCCCCAGATCTGCTTATATTTCCGAGGGTGGGGGTAGAATAGTGCAGGCATAGATTAAATGTTGTAAATGAATGCTAACATTCTAAGGATTTTTTAAAATTTAATTTTATTGTTGTTTTATTACATCCATTCCCTTTTTCCTTCCCTCTGCTCCCTTCCCCACCCACCCACTCCCCACAAAGTCAATCCCACTTGTTGTCCATGTCTATGGTTCTTCCCTAAGGATTTTTAAAATAACCATGTTTCATAAACTTTGAAATAATTTACTTATGAATTAAAAATGGCAATATATTGAGTAAGATCCTACCATGGTCATATTCAGAGAACAAAAATCTCTATTCTAAGATTTTTTCTTTATCTTGTTAGTGATGGCTGTTCAGTACAACTGGGCACAGTATTTACTTTTCATGTGTCCTTTCAAAGTAACATACGCTGCCAAAAATTTAAAGCACACTTTTTTTTTTAAAGGAAAAGAAAATAACATATATAACCTATGATATGCTGGAAAGTGGTCGTGGTATTTTCTTATTTCTCATTATCTCCATTTTACTGAGAAAGAAATGCCTAAGCTCAAAATGCTTAAGGAAACTTTTCAAGGTCAAACATGTCTGTCTTCATATCCAGTGCTTTTTGTACTACAGCAAGCTAAGCTAAGCATATTAATGCTTTTGCTACAGTAAAATGCAGAACCTTAAATGAACAGGTTAGTAAGGCAATCAGTTTCGTTGATGAAAGAAAAAACATTCTCCTACATTGTTGAACACATCTACGGAACTACCAAGCAAGTTTCTATCAAGCATGCACTAGCTCTACCTTCTCATGTTGTAGATGAGCCAACTAAGTAAGATGACCAAGAGATACAGCTGTGAGTAGGAAAGGCAGATTTCCAATTTTTTCCTAAATTTTTTTAAAAAGATTTTATTCATTATTTTTAGAGAGAGGGGAAGGGAGGGAGGGAGGAAGAAAGGAAGAGAAACATTGATGTATGGTTGCCTTTCTCCTGTCTCCAGCTATGGACCTGGCTGGAGACCTGGCCTGCAACCTGGTTATGTGCCCTGGCTGGGAATCAAACCAGCAACCTTTGGTTTCTCAGGCCAGTGTCAATCCACTGAGCCACCAGCCAGGGCTCATAAGCTAAATTTTTTAATAAACTGGGGGAAAAGTGGAAACATTTGAGTTAAAACAACCAAAACTACAGTTTAGATACTGTTATTTGGCCTCAGATATTAGTAATTTCTATTATTTATGCAAAAGTAGAAAAGCCATCAAGACAATTAATAAAGTAGACATGGGACAGACATACGTGAGTACGTAGTCTGACAGGACAGCAATGTGGAGCCGGGGGTCAGGGATTTACAAAGGTTTCACAGCAACTAGGTAAACAATTAAAGTGCTAATTCTGCAGATGGATCCATTCTACTCTCAGTCTTTTTTTTCTTCTCTATCCCTTAATTGTTAACAAAATCAGGTCAATTTTTAGGATAAGATCAGCTCAAAAACAAGCTGACCAGATTGTTTTCCTACTCTGTGTTAATTTGTTCTGGTTTAAGGAGACCAACTGTATTCATTTCCAATGGCTGCTGTGATAAATGACCATAAACTTAGTGGTTTGAAACAACAGAAACTTATTATCTTATAGTTTGAAGGTCAGGAATTAGAAAACTCTTGTAGGATTAGTAAAGTTAGGAACATTCAACACCTTTGATGAAACCTGGGCTCTTAACCCATCCACACTGCTGCCTCAGAGCAACATTGACCCATCTCTCTCAAGTGTCCTGCTTCCTGTTTCCCTGCAGGACACTGGTGGCTGGTTACTCTAAGAACGCAGCTGTGAATACCACAAGCCAAGAAGCCAAATCCAGGTGTTCTGTCATGCACACCTGAGGAGATTTCAGTTTTAATTATACTCTGATTTGGTCACATCTTCTATCTCCTTTCATATGTTACTTTCTTTACATTCAAAGTGATAAACTGTATCTTAAGCAAAATTAAGTTGTTTACAATTTTTAGTCATTCATGATAAAATTTTTACCAGTGCCAAAGACAATGAGAAGAGAGGTATTGAAAGGGAAAAATAAGAAGGTACTTTATAATTTTCCAAGAAATGAGGATCAGCACTTTACCACTGCAACTTAACCACTTTTGAAACCAATAGATTTTCTAATTTTCGATCTTTTTCATGATTTAAACAAGGAAATCATTCCAGAAAAATCTGTGTGTGATGACTTTGGTCCAGTCTCTTCATGAGATGACTATATGCATGTTCATCTTATTCAGACTTGTGCCATGGCATATGCTTAATGTGTACTTAAAAAGTGGTTGTACTGCCCCGGTTGGTAGCACAGTGGATAAGGGGCTGACCTGCAAACCCAAAGGTTGCTGGTTTGATTCCCCAGCCAGGGCACTTAACCAGGTTGCAAGCCAGGCCTCCAGCCATGTCTGGATACAGGTGAAAGACAACCATACATTGATGTCTCTCTCCCTCTCTCCCTTCCACTCTCTCTCTCTGGAAATAATAAATAAAATCTTAAAAAAAAAAAAAAAAAGTGGTTGTACTAAGCCTATTTCTAAAATGTCTCACATTGGTTAATACCTTAGATTAAAGAAACAAGTTGAAGACTGTTTTCTATAGAGCACTGGGGCTTCTACAAAGTGCCACTATGTCACTCCTGCTGGTGGAGATCCTGTTCTTTCTTCACAGGATGGGGGTGGGAGTAGAGGGGGGGGCGGATTCCAAGGACCGGGCTGGGGAGATTGTGCAGTGGTAAGGCCACCTCCCCTGGGGTTCCAATGTCTCATCTCCCTCCATCCAGTCATGGTAAAAGTCCAAGCTTGTCTCCATCAAAGCCAAAACAAAAGCCAGGGTGTCGGTGTCCTATTAACGCTCAGTCCTTTGGAGCCCCAGCGTCCTGCAGTGGGCCCCAGATGGCCTCACTCTGCATGGTTGCTATGGAGAGAATGGTGTTACTCGGTCAGAGACAGAAGCTTTGTTCAGCTGATTATATTATCTCAGGCTTCTACGGACCTGATGCTTTTTCAAAATAACCAATCAGCTTTCCAAGCTATCACAGGCTTCTGATGGGTCCACTCCCTAACCAAGCAATCCCTCTCCCAGGCTAGACCAACAGGCCTCTCTGCTCATTACCTTGGCTCCTGAGGCACAGGCCTCTGGACTTCCACTGCCCCTGTGACAACCTCCCCCGCGGTCCCCAGAAAGTCCTGTTCAGACAGGAAGCTGCTCCCTAGTAGGGAAAGGGAGGGGTATTAATCCCTTCGGGGGGACATTGTTGCTCTATCCCGGAATGAGTGAAACTGTAGCTTCTTGGTAGACAGGTTATGCCCCCTTCTCATGCTTAATAATGTTTGGTTTCCCTTTGACCCTTCCTTTATAAATATCTAGCTATTTATACTAATATCCCCTCAACCAGCAAATGTTAGAGAAGAATGGTCACCGTCTGCTACTCTCCAGAGCGTTTCTAGCTTTACCTGCCTTGTGTATAGAGAAAACAATGATTGTCTTTGAAAATGGCAAAAAAAAAAAAAAAAAGACATTTTGTTAAAAGAAAAAGTTGGAAACCGGCAGTGAAAAGTGAACACTAATCACTTTTAAATGTAAATGTATTACCTACAAACCACAATATAGAGAGAAATGATCATTTAAAATACATCAGTGTGAACAAATTTGTCTAGTTGGCGTGGTATTTTCAAACAAAAGACTCCTATTTAGAAAATTAAATATACAGATGGGAACTTTTGATGCTCAGAAACTGGAAAAACGTTTGGCTCATGGCACAGGTCTAAAAAGAGCAAAAAGGACTGGTTCATCCCCAACACAGATCAGGGCAACCAGATTTCAGCCAAGGATATATAAATAGCACCACGGGGAGGGACCCTGAAGGTCTGGGAGAACACACATGCTGCAAATGGGCTTTAATAAATTCACAATTGAATATAGTTGATGACTTCAGTTTGGAGCCTGTTTTTAAATGGTTCTTTTCCTGCTATTAGATGACGTGCTTAGGACTTTCTCTTTCACTATAAATTATTTTAGCCATCCATGGTACTTTTCATTTCTGAACATAATGTCAGGCTTATAGTAGACAAGCTTTTAGCTAAATAGATTCCTTTCTAAGTATGGGTTTCTGTGGAATTAAAAATGACCACCATCAATCTTTTCATGAAATAGGAAAATCTTTTTAAAAATCCTTCTTATATTTTTATGCTGACCCGTAAAGGCTGATAGCATTAGTCATTATACACAGAGTTTATAGGCATAAAATCCATTTTGCCCCCTTCCACTGGGTCCTTTTCAATAATTGAGTTTCCAATTGAGTGAGTGGTATTTTAAAAATAAAGATGTAAAATGATGTAAATGGATGACTACAAAAAATGTAAAATGGTGAGCACATTCTTGAGCAACCTGGCAGAGGAAATGAGTAACTATGCACCCAAGCTACTTTGAGTTAGGGCTTTTCAATGTGCTTTCTCCAAGAATGTGGCACACTTAATTCTCTCATGAATAGTGGTGACTGTTTTATCACCTCAGTCTATTTGGCATAAATACCAGTTACTTATGCCTGAGAGTAAAACAATACATTTTCTAGTAATTCTACGAGGTCTGTCCTAAACGTACTGAGCCAATGTCAATTATAATTAAAAGAGTTTGCGTGGCTGAAAATTTCAGGACAGACCTCATATTTCTTATTGAAGTGTTCTTAAAGCATGCTGAAGATATATATATATATATGATGTCCTACATGGAATTATATATTATTTAGTAATTGAGGTGCTTCAGATAGAGGCAGCTGTAATTCTTGACATTGATTACAGGAAAGTTCTGAAGTTCCCAACAGAAATATTAAATGTAAATGCAAAGCATTATTACCATGACATTAATAGGCTTCAGTGGAGAGAATGTGTCATATTATCCACACAGAGCCCTCTCCTTTAATGGCCATATAACCCATTTGCAAATATAAATATAAATAGAATTATACTTATTTTTGAAATTTGTAGCACCTATATCAATAACAATAAATCATATAAAAAACAACTTGTGATTCACTCTCTGACTCCATTTGTGAAAAACATTATGTAATGCATGCTATACAATAAGCAATAAGTACATAAAGTGCCATTTGTGTCAGTAAGCTAAAAGAAAGGTAATAAAAGTAACAAAATTATAAAACAACGAAAAAGAGATGTGATATGAAAACACTACATCACAAATATCTCATATTTTTCAAAGCACGAATTACATCTGTAATGGATTATGGTAGGAAAGGGATGGGGTGAAGAACAACCAAAAAATTAACTTAATCTGGTTATTCATTCCATTTTACAGCTGCTAAATTGTTTTTACAGCTATCAACCTCTTAACAAATTTAAGCTATTAGGTTTCCGGTAATTCCAAATAAAAAGAGGAATGGACAAACAAATCCTGGGGAGAAAAATTAGCAATCATAGGTTATTAGAAGTGTTCTAACCCTTAACAAACTCCATTGAATCACTAATCATTCAAGTGAAAATGAAAAATAAAGCACACTTGCATCTAGCAAAAATGATCAAGACCTAACAGATACAAAATCTAAGCCAAATAAGACTTCGGAAGAATCTATTTATATTCATACTGGGAATTTAAAGAGAGAAGGCCATATGACTGAGATGGTTTTGATCCAGGCCAGCCTAGGTCAGCAAACTACAGTCCAAGCCTGGAAGTGCCTCAAGGTTACAAAATCAGAACTTAAGGACACCAATCACATCAACCAGGCTTCAAGCTGCAGCCAATCAATAAGTTCCTTCCTTTGTTTCTGCCTTTTCTCTGCAAAAGTCTCTCCCAAAGTGCCTGTCTGGGCAGTGCCCCTAACCACTTTCAGTTTGGCGCTGCCCGCTTTGAATATAGATTTTTCGTGCCCAAATAAACTCTGAAAAGTTTTAAGATCTTCTTTGAACTGCTTACACTGGTATCCTTAGAAGCAGCATTCTTGTGTCAGAGATGGTGGAGAAATTCTAAATAGCTTGTGAATTAGAAAAGAGTATGTATTGCGTGAACAATCTTTTTCTTTTTCTACATGTGATATTTTATATTGTAATATTAAATAGGCACATAGAAATTTAAATATTTATATCTGGGAGACATTTTTCAAGGAGAAAAATTAAAATGAAGACTGTAGGCTAAAGTTTTATTAGATTTTGAAAAACAGGGACATGAATTTGAAAATATAAGAAATTTATCATTAAGAAATATGGAATAAATAAACACTTTATATAATTATTCCAAGAACACTGTGGCAGAGATCATTACAGTAGATTTTGACATATGTTAGTTGGGAGTTACGGCAATAATTAGCAGCATGGCCTAGTAGCTGAAATAAACTTTCTAATTTCTTTCTTTTAAAATGAGGGAGATGAACCAAATGATTTGAAAATCACTTTCAAATCTTAATTCTCTGCTACCTTACAAAAAGAGAAATGAAAAGGAAAATTCAAAAATAAGCATTCCAAATGACTTTGATGAGCCTTCTTTTTTGTTGTTGTTGTGAATATTTATTAGGCCTATTTGTATTTTTTTAGATTATACCTAATTTTAGAAGGTAAAAATTTACTGGTCCTCTGAATTAGATTATGTGACAAAACACCATTGTTCCTCAGAGCAAGTTACTTCAAAAGCCTACTATCATCTTAATACATGTCATGACAAATGAGCTACTCTTTTTCTTAGTTCTTTACAAAAATTATTGGGGTGACATTGGTTAATAAAATTATACAGTTTTCAGGTGTATAATTTTATGATACAGCATTTGTATACTATATTGTGTGTTCACCACCCCAAGTCAGGTGTCCTTCAATGACAATACATCACCCCTATAAACTCTTATACCTCTCCCACCCTCCTTCTCCTCCTGTAATCATCATGCTGTTGTCTGTGAGTTTTTATTTTTCTTTGTTTAATCCTTTCACCTTTTCCACCCAGCCCCAAACCCCCTATCCTCTGACAGCTGTCAGTCTGTCCTCTGTGTCTATGAGTCCATTTCTATTTTGTTTGCTAGTTTATTTTTGTTCGTTAGATTCCACAGAAGTGAAATCATTTGATATTTGTCTTTCTCTGACTAGCTTATTTCACTTAGCATAACACTCTCCAGGTCCACTCTTCTTTTTTATAGTTGAGTGGTATTCTATTGTGTAAATAAAATATTGGTCTATAATTTTATTTCTTTGTAGTGTCTTTATCTGGTTTTAGCATTGGGATAATGCAGGTCTTTTAATATGAGCTTGGGAATCTTCCTGTTAAATTTTTGGAATAATTTAAGAAGGAAACATGTTAGCTTTTCTTTGAATGTTTGGTAAAATTCTCCTGTGAAACCAACCTGTTCAGGACTTTTATTTATTGAGAGTTTTTTGATTACCGCTTCAATCTCACCAGTCTATTCAGATTTTCTGATTCTTCCTGATTTAATTTTGGAAGATTGTATGATTTTAGGAATTTATCCATTTCATCCAGATTGTTCAATACATTGGCATACAGTTGTTTATAATAATATCTTACAATTCATGTTCCTTTGCTATCAGTTGTTACTTCTCCTTTTTCATTTGCTTCAGCAGGGTTTGGGGACTGCCAAGATCTTCCTTTGGATACACTGCTTGGGAAATTTGAAACTGCTCTTCGAAGTCAAGAAAAACAGTGAACAGTCATGATCAAAATTTTACTCTTGGACAATATTTTCTTCCCAAGTTATAGCATAGTAGATATTTAATTACTAAAATAAATACAAGTAGCATCTTGATGGCTCTTATTTAAATTATTTTTTCTACTGGGACAAAATGTACCTTATCTGTCTGAGCTGGAGTTAACTAACCATTCTTAGTAATTCTTAAAATAATAATTCACAAAACAGTTAACATGTATATTTTGAAATATTAAATTTAATAAAGATATTGCCCTTGCTCTTAGAAGTACAAAGAAGATGGGACTAGAAAATGTGCTATGAAATATTTTTTATATGATAGGACCCAGGCCCCTGATCAGCATGGCTTTCTCACACCCAGTTGCTGTGTTTGTCTACTTACTGTAAAGTTTGAGCAAGGGAGTGCTGAGAGGTGACTGAGAGGATCACTGGATACCAAACATACTTCTCCAGGTTCCTATCATGTAATACACTCCTGCTTCTTCTTAAAGGGACAAAGGTCCTGCTTCTTGCCTGCTGGTTCATGAATGCAATGGACCTAGAGTGGTCAGGTAACAGCCTTATCTAGGAATCCACAAGTTCTTATTTTAAACCCTGGTGTTCATCCTTTAGGCCCCAGGGCATTTAACCCTGTAGCCCTGCACTGTGGGGACAGCAAACACCAATTTCCCAAGTGGTTCTTTGGGAGGGGGACCCATGGGTCACTCTTGCCTTCACCTCTTTGCTCCTGGACCCATGCATTCTACTACTGGGGACAACACTATATCAAATTCTTTGATTCCATGGATAAGTTAACAATTGCTTTCTCTTTGTTATCACTAACTAGCCAGCCAGACCACTTTGCTACTGCACATGTTCCTGCATGCTCTAAATTTGGGGCACTTATCTGTCCACAAAAGATGGAAAAATTGATACATTTTTCCAAAGTTCTGCTCAGTTGGAGGATTTCATCTGTCACTGCCTCTCTAGGCCATTCATTAATGAGGTGGTATGGAAACTGCCACCATCTACCTTTACCTCACATCCACATACCAAGCTGACCTATCTTAGGCCATTAGGATATTTTCTCCTTCATTGCTGATCCTAAGTGATTCCCCATACAGCTGAGGAGGGAACTGAGAGGCAGCTGTTGATGAAACAGTGGTGGACTACATGGGGATTTGGAAGATCTGTTCATGTTGGCAGCTTTTCATGTCACCTGATATATATATTGCCAGAGCAATATTCCCAAACTGGAATATCCTCTATTGAGGAAGCAAAAATATGTAACAGAGATTGTGTTTTCCTCTTTGTAGTCATGTATGGGTTTTCTATGGCTACAAAAACAAACAAACAAAAAAAAATTAACATGCAGAGTTAATGGCTTAAAACAGCATGTTTACTATCCCAGTTTGCATAGGCCAGGAATTTGGGTGGGGTCTTCTGCTAGGCCTCACCCAGCTGAAAGCAGTGTGTCTGCTGGCTGTGTCTTCACCTGCAGGCTCTCTGAAGGAAATATGTAGTTCCAAGCCTCCTTAGGTTGTTGGTAGAATTCATTTACCTGTGACTACATAATTGAAGTCCCTGTTTTCTTGCTAGCTATTGTCTGGGGAGTGCTCTCAACTCCTGGTGGTCACTTCCTGGTCTTTGCCCCCATTCGCAGTTCCCATGAGAGCATTTTTGCTATTCTTCAAGGCCATCAAAAAATTCTCTCTACTTTAAAGCTCTTGACAGAAGTCTGATTATATCAGCCTCATTCAGGATAATCTTCCTTTGATTAACTCAAAGGCAGCTGATTTGCAACCTTAATCACATTTGCAAAATCACTTCAACTTTGCATCTCGCCTACCCTCATCCAGGGAGGAACTGTCTCATCAGTTTGTACCCAAGGGCAGAGGAATATACATAGCATATACCTCAAGGGAAGGGAATCTTTGGGTCCATCTTAGAATTCTTTCCAGTACACTTACCAGTCACAGTTATTTATTTATCATCCTAATTACTAATCTATGATGTACATCTTAATCAGGCCCACGAAACTAACTACTGATTAATTTTCTGTTTTTCAAAGTGTCATATTGGAGCAGTTGCAGGTAGTACTGAGAAGCACAAGGACACTTTGAGGTCACTAAAATTTTCCATTTCCCTAAGCCCATTAAAACAAAACTATTACCAGTGAGGAGAGGATATGACAAAGCCAGTTATTTCAATCAGATAATTTAACATATTTGTACCAGTAGGATAGCGTACTTTGAAAAATTAAGAGCACAAAGTAAATACATTTTGATGAAGATAGAAAGGTCTCTAAATGTATGAAACCACAGGCTCCGGGATGAAGAGTGAAGTGAATAAAGATGAAGTGTACAAGGATTCCAATGATGTTTTATTTTGTCTAGAAAAAGCATCACAATCATCATCAAAATTTAGTTAATTTGCCTTAAAATAGTCCTGCATTGTCTTTTGACAGTTAGGTGATTGGAATTTTTCCTAAGGCAAGAAGGCTGGGACTTCAGAGTGGTTTGAAGGTACAAAAAAGCAACTCAAATAACCATATATAAAGTACTTGAAATTTATCAAGTCTGTCCTTGCAACTAGAAAAAGCTGGACAGATGTAATCAATGACTTTCTTTGGACTTGTCAGACAGCTGAGACTGAAGACGAAACCATCACACCAAAGTCTGGAGAGACAGGCGCATCCACAGAGATTCACCACTAGGACCTGTGGATCAGTAGCTGAAGCTGCCGGAAACGTGAACTGATGGGAACACTTTGATAATGGTGCTCTCACTGAATTCCCAGAACTATCTTATTTGTAGGTAGTATTATTCTCACTCTCCCACAGGGGGAAAAAACTGAGTATCTGAGTTGTTAAGTAATTTATTCAAGGTCACAATTTACACATATAAACTCAGATGCCTAATTCTAATGGTGCGCTGGTAACTGATTAACTCTAGGTGTGGGAGTGAAATGGGAAAAGGAGAAATGTGGGAGAATGAAGTACTGGTTTGTGGCCTTTGCCTATTTTCCTGGTGTGATTACTCCCAATGTGGAAGTATAATTTCAAGTTACTGATGTGGTGTCACCGAATTAAAGTGCTACAGGTCCCAGGTAGGTGAAGGTTTTCGTGTAACCCCATGGATCAGGACAAGTCAACAGGGCATTTATTTTAGGAATCTAAAAAGATAAAGTTTATTTTTCAAAAAATGCCATTGAAGAAGAAAGAACCAGTGTAAATTAATAAGGTCTATTAGCTTTTACATTTTGGGGGGGTTTAGAAAAACAAACTAAGAAATTAGTTGAGATGGGCTTTAATGAGCAGCTTGGAAATGGACCCTGAAGAGCTGCAGAAGGGCATGACACAGGATTCTGACTGTAGTGAAACTCTATAGATGGTACAATGTATGACCTCTGGCACAAACTTGACAGATGAAATGCCAGCTCAGTCACTCAATAGCTGTGAGAACTTTACACTCAGTTGTTACTTCTGCCTTAGACCTTGAGATTTAAGGGTGTGTGGCTCAGGATGACTCATGACTCTCTGGTACCCACTAATTTTCTTAATTCTGGCTCATTTTCTTCCTGGACACTGATCTATGACTCCCTAGTTTCAATGTCAATGTATTAGATAAGCAGGTAATAGAAGATCAAATTGAATAATGATATTCTACTATCTTACACATGAGTAGGACTTAGTTTACAAAGGGAATGGTCTGAATATTCCTATCTGATTATTTTTTGAAGTAAACCAATTGGGTATGGAGTAATGTTACAGGTGAGGGCAAAACAGTTTAATGGTAAGAAATGTTCTAGCTAAAAAACCAACACGCACCCCTTTCAGTTCTAAGATCAGTGTATTTTCCAGTAGGAAATGGAGCTAAAGTGGAAGAGAAAAGCAAGAGGAGGCAAGGACAGAGCACACTTGCTGAACTGTATTTATGACTCAGTCACATTCTAGCTGAAGAACAAAACTTACCATCGCCTTTCTTGTAGCTGTTTCTACAGATTATTACACATGGGTGTAATTACTCCTTTGAAGGGCAGCTCTCCCCAGCTGTGAGGGACCCCAGCCTCATTTACTAAATAGAAATGTCATGTCATAAAAAAAGTAAAATTTTCAGACGGGAAAAAAGCAATTAACTCTTAAAGAATAAAGAAAGGCCCTTCCATAATTTTTTGATTGGTGGGGCGCTACTGCAACATAAATAGTAACATATTCACCAATTCAGCTTAATTTGAGCACGGCTTAAGGCAGCTGTTGGGAAATATCGTATGTCATGGAACAGAGGGGAAAATGATTAATTGCCAGTTGAGAGGCATCAATCGTAAATTGCAAAAGAATTCCGATAAGAAAGGGGGTCTTCAGTCTGCGGCGGTCAGGATAGGCTTTATCTCAGGTACACAGGGTGGCTGGGTGTTTATCTCAGGCACACAGGGTGGCTGGGTGTTTATCTCAGGTACACAGGGTGGCTGGGTGTTTATCTCAGGCACACAGGGTGGCTGCGCTCCAATGAGAGAGGACCTCGGACAAAATTACCCTAGAGATTGCTTTCATTTAACCTCTCTCCTGTGAACATGATGAAGAGTGCACTTGGGAGTATTTTCCAACTTCAGTATAAGTGGAAAGAAAGTAAGAATGGCATGGTAAGACATTTTCTGAGTCGCCCAAGAAACACTTGAGTGTAATTTAACTCAGAAAAAACACACTCTCTTAACTCAAGATGAAAAAATTTAGAAACTCAATATTTAATGTTAAAGTTAATATATTTTAATGTAAGGCACACTAAAGTCTTACTAAGTATACTTAGCTGATTGAAACAATGTTTTAGTAGTATTTAAGCATTCTGTGAGAGGTATGTTAGTAGGACAACAGTAAAACTTTACAGTAGTGATGCATAGCCTTATCTCTTAAAGTCTGTTTGAAAGATATAACTTCTCTCTTTCAAAAAAACAAACAAGCAAACAAAACAAACAAACAAACAAAAAAATCCCAACAAATTCTGAGTATATACATATGCAAGTTTTATTCAGTTTTGAGGTTCAGTGTTGCCCTGAATAGCTCAGAAGTACTTGGGTTAAGAGTCCCTACTTTAGATAAAGACTCGTAACACTACGTATTAAGTTTTGGGCTAATTATCTCTTGGTTCCAAATTACATCTTGACTCTGGGTGTCAAGACCTAATTCTAGGTCTTGCCTCACAAGAATGGGAACATTATGTGGTGCTGGACATTATGGCTTGCTTTTTTTCTTTTTTTATTGTATAAAACTGATTTTAGTGATTATTTTAGTCACTTTTAAGAAATGCACCCTGAGACGAGCAAGATGCCGCATTTTGTGTTTTCACTATTGATAGGAGCACAATGCTTTACACAGACAAGGCTTTGAAAGATGCTGGCTTTAGAGCTGGTCATTCCCAAATGGATTCTATGAACTGTTAAGGGTTACTCTAATCGGCATGTGTTCTGGAGTGGGTTGATTCTCTGCTATCTTATTTGGCTTCCTTTTAGTAGTCCCCTTTCTACCTGTGGCCATTTTGATTTTCATATGGAAACAATGTGTGATGGTCTCACTGTACCAGATTGTGATAGCACTTAAAACTGAGTGTCTATGGTTAATTTGCTCAAGGTCATATGGCCAACAAGTATTAAGAACCAGGAAAGTTGTAATGTAAACCAACTTTTTCAATCTAAAATTCTATTTTATTATTGGTCCTGTTTATATTGTTTGTTTTTATTCTTGTTGGCTTTATTACTTTTTGACTTTTTTTTTTAAAGATTTTATTTATTATTTCCAGAGAGAGGGGAAGGGAAAGAGGCAGAGAGGGAGAGAAGAATCAATGTATGGTTGCCTTTCATCTGCCTCCAGCCGCACACCTGACTGAAAACCTGGCTCGCAACTTGATTATGTGCCCTGGCTGGGGAATCGAACCAGTGACCTTTGGGTTCGCAGGCTGGCACCTTATCCACTGTGCTACCAGCCAGGGCCTTACTTTTTGACTTTTTAATGTTACTTTTTATCTTCTAAACATTTCCCCCTGCTTCAAAACTTATTTCATTTATAAATTTTCTAGTCTCTCCTACTTTCATGTTTTACATGTTTTACATGCTTTACATGTAGTATAGAAGAACCCAGCACAGATGGTAGGACTAAACCTGGATAAATAGAAGATGTTAACTTTGATCCAGTTCTGATATCTAGTAATATCCCCTTGGATCAGGGATTTTCAACCAGTGTGCCTCAAGAATGTTTAACATGCAATACATGGCTATTTATTCCAGAGTACTGACCTCTTTTCCTTTAGATTGTCAAATTTAAAAAATGTTAACAATCAATCCAATAATAGCCATCCAGTGTAAATAATTCAAAATTATACCTATAGTTTGCTAGATAGGCAAAAATATATTTATGGTGTGCTGCAGAATTTTAGTAACTAGTTTATGTGAACCAAAATTGTTCACTGTAAGGTTGTCCAAAGGACTTGTATAGAATATTAAATATGGACTCTAATGAACCAAATAAAACTGATGAACATAGAAACAGAGGCATGGATACATGGAACAGACTGACAGTTGTCAGAGGGGAGGAGTCAGGATGAGACTGGATGAAAGCAGGGGAAAGAATTAGTCTAAGAACCTATATGCATGACCCATAGACACAGACAACAAGTGTGATGGCCAAAGTGGGGTCAGGGGAGCAAGGGCTGGATGTCGGTGGGCAAAGGGGGAAAACCGGGAACATTTATTGGAGTGTGAACAATACTTTTAAAAAGATTATGGAGAAAAATTACTAGAGAGTAATGTTCTTATTGGGTTGAAAAAGGTTGAAAATCATTTTCTAAGCAAGACCCTGTGAAACACACAAGATTGTTCAAAATATAAAAGAGATCAAGTAAAAGTACTTGGGAATCAACAGTGGAAAAATCAAATTCAAGGTCTTATTATTACTATTAACAATGATAATTGAATAATGTTTTTCATGAAATATTTGGACCTTGAATTCTGGAGTAATATCATAGTGTTTGTATCTTCCATGTGGTAACAAACTTTGGTATATCTTAAATATTTCATTTGGAGTCAATATTAAATTTTAACATCCACTTGGCTAACAGTGATGATGAATATTCAGAATCCTTACTGAGGAGAAATTTGCAGTCTAATGCCGAAGACAGTTGTTTAACAAGAAGTGTCCCCAGAGCAGTGATTATGCCGACAGCTACAGCACCCCTGTCTCTCTTTTCCTCTAAAGCTGAGTTCACCCTGCAATGAGCCCCTACACCATGTGCTCTCATTTTGAAGGACGGAGGATGAGCATTAGTAGAAGTGGTCTGTTAATTTTGCCTGCCCCGAATTCTTCATTTTTCCAGCATCACATTCTCTCTTGCCCCAGAGGCTCTTATTCCATATAATGACCTTCCCATAACCAAATACACGCTAATCAAATCAGATTCTTACTTGGGGTTCTATGAAGCAAGTAGAGAAGAAGGCCAATTTTGTGATACATGGTAACTGAGTTTGGGAGAGCCTAGCCCTGCTGGGACATCTTCTGCCACCCTGAGGAGAGAGCCTGCCAGAGAGTGGTGCCACCTTACAGTAAGCAGAGCTCCTAAAAGGACCCGGCCAAGTACTTGCTGATCCTGTTCAAACCTCCGTTCTCAGCCAAACCTGAAGCAAGCTAGATGCTCTGGATTTTCCCCTTACAAAACCCATTACTTTTTTATTTTAAACTAAGTTGGGATTCTGTTATTTTTAGCTCAGTTTTACCACTACAATATTATAAAATGTTCCTGCAACCGTTCCATTTCTACTCCTTCTAGAAAGATTCTAATACGGAAACAAAGATAAAATGGCTCTTGGGCCCTCTTACATGTCTGTAATTAGATCAGAAAGGAATGGCCTAGTGGAATGGTAAATCTTGATATATATTATAGCATTTTAAAATCTATATCTAGTAATTTCCCTTCTCTTTCATACTAGTTGTCCAATTTACCTTACCCTATAATTAATGATTCTTTAGGCAAAGTACAGAGAATCCTGCAAGTGCAGGCAATGTTAGCAAGACTGAAGCTGCCTTCAGCAAACATGGCACTTGTTCAATTGTGTGCACTATTTTAAGACTTTGGGTTTCTCTTAGGGTGTGTCCTTGTGCTATTGGGTGTATAGAGATAAATCTGGAAAGTTGGAGATAAAAGTAGAAAAGAATCTGGTTTTCACAGTATTCCTAGTAAATATCCTGCTGTCAATGACATAATTTTTAGCATCAAATGTCTCCTCTTCCCATTTTAACTCCTTCTAATTTTTATTTTACTTTTAATTAATTACTTAATATTTGATTTAATGTTACTTTAATGATTGGTCTGAAACGTAATTTCTGAAATGGAGGGTGGCAAACATACTAAAATAAACATATGATGAGTTTTAATGAAAGTAAAACCTGTATTTTAGTTATGCGAATACATTATTATGTGCTGGGTATAAAGCAGACATTTAAAAATAACAGTAAATTCACAGATATCAAGTAGCCAATACACAAAAATTACAGCAGAATGATAAACCAAAATTGTTCACTGTTAGGTTGTCCAAAGGATTTGTATAGAATATTAAACATGGAATCTAGTGAACCAAATAAAACTGATGAACATAGAAACAGAGGCATGGAATACATGGAACAGGCTGACAGTTGTCTGAGGGGAGGAGTAAGGACGGGACTAGATGAAAGCAGGGGACAGAATTAGTCTAAGAACATATATGCATGACCCATAGACAACAAATGTGATGGCCAAAGTGGGGTCGGGGAGCGAGGGCTCGATGTTGGTGGGCAAAGGGGGAAAACCGGGAACATTTGTTAGATTGTGAACAGTACTTTTAAAAAGATTATGGAGAGAAATTACTAGAGAGAAATGTTCTTATTGGGTTGAATTCTCTTGCCTGAATGTTTTCTTGCCTGACTCGGGTCTCTCCCTCCTCCTCCTAACAGTACGACTGTAATATGACCCGATTTTTAAATAAAGTAGTTAAAAACTAATGTGAATTTTGCCTCATTTAGAATATATATATATTTTGTATTCCTTTGCTTATTGCCTAGGGCATTTTTAAAAATTGAGAATGGGTTCCGTTTATGAAAACAGGCCACACTTACACTTACAATGCCAGTCTGGTGAGTATGGTGCTATGGTAAGTAATTATGTTTGTTAATGGCAGTTTTTATTATTTCAAACCAAACACTGAAATAAAGCCTTAAGGAAACTATGTTCACATAAGCATACTGTTTTCATTTCCGATCTGAATAAGAGAATGAACATCACCCACCATACACACACACACACACACACAGAAAAACACACCACCAAATATTCTCACTACTTGTGGAAGATACTGAACAATTAGGAAAGCATTTCTTGGGTATTTTAAGTTTTTATTCTGTAAATCTATCCTATGTCAGTATATATCTCTGAGTGGATGGTTGTGGAGAAAAATGTGCAAAATGAACACTTTTTTAGGGATATAGTTCAGTGAATGTGGGCGGGGAGGAATAGGATTAAGGAGGGCTTTTTGAAATAGGAGGGTTGTGTGATCTGTCAAACCCCAACTCTAAATGGAAGCTTTGTCTCTTCATTCTTTTCTGGCCGCAACAGGGAACAGTCTCCACATAACAAAGGCTGCTGGGCTCCACCTAGGAGAGAGGAAGCTCAGGCCTCCGTAAATAACAAGATTGATTGTATCTTACTTTCATGAACTCAAAAGCTCCCTCTCTCCCTCTAGACTTTGTTCTCTCAGAAAGATTTCATTACTTCTCATTACAAAACCTTTGTGTTGGTGATAACATGAGTACCTTCAAGAAATAAAACCCCATGACTAACTTTAGACTTCATTTCTAGGGACTGCGGTAAGCTTTCTATGGAGCAGAAAAGGAAAAAAAAAAAAAAAAAAAACAAGTGATCTTTTTCTTAACACAGGAAAGTCTTTCATGTTTTTCCCCCTAGAGATTCATGTCATGTTGCTTTCTAAAAGGATCATAAATGGCTTGGAAATTAAAATATCACGTGAATGGTAATGGAAAAAATATAATAAACATTAAAATAAAAATATTGTGTGAAAGGAGTCATTCAAGGCTAAAATAGATGACTGCCCATTTGAAGGAAACAAAGTGTACCTCAAAGTATTTAGGTAATGATTTAGCTCTGAGATTTTTGACATGTAAGGTAAATGAGGACAAATTGTGGGCTACATACAGTGATAGGCTTTTTCTTAGGGTGGTACTTCGGCAACAAGGGTCCTTGTTTACAAAATTATGAATACTCTGTTGTCTGAATAGCTAGAGAACAAGGAATATGGGGAGCAGGAAATATTTTCTTTAATCAAGGAAACTTGGTGCAGTGACTTAAACAAACAAGATGGATCTTGGTGGGAAACAGAGAAATTCTGCTGAGTACTTTGACCACATTCTGAAGGACAAGGTTAACTGTATATTTTCCCTCCATTTTTAATTTAACATGTGAAAAAAACCAAACTGAATAATAAGTAAAACAAAGCAGAAAGATGAGTTTATTGCAAGGGTTAATGAGTTCTGAGTTGCTCAGTCCAAGGGATTTTTAAGGGATAAATATGAAAGTGATTTGGCTTTTTCGGTTGATTGCCTAGTGGTCTTTTCTTATTTGCATCAGGATAGCTGAATCAGGGGACCAGGATATCTGAAGGTGATGAGATCAGACTTGGCATTTGCGGATGGGCTAGCATCCTCTGCTGGTCTCTGAGCAGAGTTGTGAACTCCTCTTAGGTGAGGCTCAGTTTTGTTGACTGTTTCCATTTTGTCCCTGACATAGTGACTCCATTTCAGTTTGGTTTCGCAAACATAACTAATCAATGTCTTTCATTCTATGATCTTCAATTGATTTTTAAGTTTGATTATTTCCGGAAATTTAAAAATAAAGCTTTTCTGAATAAATACATGAGCATAGTAAGTATTTTACGCATGGCCTTGATTAATTAGTGAGGGAAAGGAGAATAGAAGGCAGATTTTCTTGAATTTAGTTTCTGAGAAAAAAATGAAATGCTGGTATTTTTAAGTCCTTTATCTGAAATATTTCCTATTGAGCTTTGTGTACTTCTCAGGCAACATTTTGTACTCTATCTCTTCTCTATGAGAAAGAAATTCAGAGAAAAACTTGGTTGAGTCATTCCTCTAAGTAAAATAAGAAATCACAATTTCTTTGTGATTTTCTACTACCCTCTTTTAGAAGTTTAAATTGTTTACAGTACATAAAAGTACCTATCTAACAATAAAATAGCATCCAGGATATGTTGTATAAAGAACACGTGTAGTTCCATGACACAAAATAGAACCAACTCAATGAAAAATTAGAAAAAAGCACTTGAACATGCACTTAACAAATATATGCATGGAAATGGGTTCAACATCCTCATTCATCTGGGAAATGCAAAATAAAAATCGAATGAGGTGACACTTCACACTCATCTTAGTGGTAGAATAAAAGAATGACGACACCAACTGGTAGAGATTACATGAAGCATTGGAAACTATCCACTATTATTGCAGGGAGTGAAAAACTGTATACCCATTTTGGAAATATTCTGGCAATTTCTTATAGAATCAAACATACACTTACCTGTGAGTCAGCAATCACAGTTCTAGATCATTGCCCAAATGAAATGAAAAGTGTTCACAAGAATATGTTTTACATGTGTTCATAATGGTTTTATTCATGATAACCAGAAACTGGAACTAGCTCAAGTACCCAGCATTGGATAAACTGTAGTATATTCATGTAATGGAATAGCATTTATGAGGAAAGAGAAACAACCTACTGATTCACAGAAAGATATGAATTAATCTAAAATCATTACAAGAAACTTTATAAAAAGAATACTCATTGCATCATGCTACTTATAGGAGGTTCTAGCACAGTGTAACTAAGTTATTTTGGAAAACATCAAAATAGTTGTTCTGCAAAGGACTTTAGAGGGACTGACCCTCCACATGAAAAAACTTTCTGGGGTGTTGGATATATTCTATATCTTGACCCAGATTAGGTTATATAGGAATGTGTTAACAGCGTATAAGTCCTTCCCTAAACTAATGCTCATGTGTGCAATAATATATGATTTTTTAAAGCTTAATTTGATTCGTGACTGTTCAGCAACTTTTGACAATTTTTAAGCTTCCTAAACTAATGCATCATTCTACGTTTAAGACAGTTCTTCCCACACAGAATTTTAAACATAGGCACTTTACTTGAATATCATACAGCTTTCAACTTCATGTTTAAATGCATGTAAAAGAATTATTAATGCTTTGAAATAATTAAAGAACTGGGTGGAAATTACATTTCATTGAGGGAAAGAAAAGGGTCAAAATATTTTGATTACATCTCTGAGAAAAGTGAAGGAAGAGGAGAGAAGGGAAGGAGAAGCGTAAAAGAGAGTGAGGAAGAAGGAAAGCAGAGCCTGTCAGACACCTGTCTGAGGCTGTGGTGGAAACGCTGGCCGTGATGCCCCTTTTTCCACCCTGGAGTCTTCCTCTTACCACTGAGAATTCCCAACACAGGAAAAACCTTTGTAGTCACCTCTTTTCCATTTTCTTATGAAATGGTCCTACAAAGAGGAAAGAAGAGATACTCAGAAAAAAGAAGGAAAGTTTGTGGGGTTCTCCAACTGAATATTTTCCTTGTTTATCATCTTGATCACACACTTTCCATGAAAGTGCTCTAGTTTTCAGATGACAATATACCCAAGAAACACTAGCAGGAAATTATATATCTGCTGGTGCTTTTGCTTTGCATGGATTTTCAAGAGAAGTATTGAAATGCTCTTAAGAAAAAAAGCATTATGAGTGAACATCACGAATGAACATACTCCCAAAGGTTTGAACATTTCATTTTATTTTTTCTTATACCTAATAAAACTGACAAAGGGTAATTTTTTCACAGGAAACAGTTTCTTAAAGCTAGACTATTATTTTGTTGAACTTTTCTTAGCAGCGATTACGTAAAAGAATTACTAAAGAAACAAAAGCAATAAGTATTTTGTCCATTGAAGTGTTAAAATTATAAAAGTTTTTACAAATTATGGGAGCTATTTGTTTTGGAAGTGTATATGTTCCAAAGCAATAGATTTTATTTTTAGACTAGTGATGGTCATGACATTCCTGTAAGAGCTGATTTCATCTTATCATCCCCCTGGGGGCTATATTGTCAATCTCTTTATCATATGCATTATATACCTGGCCTTTAATGTGTGTTCATCAGAATTGTATTAATCCAAATCATAATCTTTTGAAAGCTCTTGACAGTCCTCTGCTTCAGATCATGAGAACCAGAGCAGAGCTCACCTGGCAGGCCGATTCCTTGCCCTCAATGCTGTAATTCTGCTCCTTTACCCTTGCAGCATTTTTGCTTATTTGGCCATTTCTCAACAGTCAAAGAAGCACCGTCAACAAGGTCCAACTGCCAATAAGGTTCAACTCTTGTCAGGCGTTTCCCACTGTGAAGCTTTAGCTATTCTCTCTAGTTGACATCGCTATCTCTCCTCTTTTTAAACTGTAATTTAAAGTTGTTTAACATATTTTTATCAAATATTTTAACATTGAAAATATTAATTTATTAAAATCATGCTGTTCCAATATCATGCACTACCCAGGCTCAATACATTTGGTGACAATTTCACATGGACATTTAGGTTTACAAAGATGAAATCATACAGTACATAATCGTTTTGAATTTTACTATATTTATTTAGCTTGACTACACAATATTGTTTTTTTTTGTTTGTTTGTTTGTTTTTAAAATATTTTATTATTTTTAGAGAGCAGGGAAGGGAGAGAGGCAGAGAGGGAGAGAGACATCAATGTGTGGCTGTCTTTCACCTGCCTCCAGCTACAGGCATGGCTGGAGTCCTGGCTTGCATCCTGGTTATGGCCCTGACTGGGAATCGAACCAGCAACCTTTAGGTTCGCAGGCTGGCACCTTATCCATTGAGCCACCAGCCAGGGCTGACTACATAATATTGTATAATACACATATTTCTAGTTCTTACAAGTGTGATCTTTAATGCCTACATGAGTTTCCTTATGTTAATGTATCAGGGAACGTAATAATTTCTCCAACAGTGGCACACTGATTGTTTTCAACTTTCCCTTCTACAGATTGTGTCTGAGGTTTCATTGAACGTCGACTGAATGTATAACTTAAAATTTATTCTATATTATGCCAGAATACCTTGTGTCACTGATTCAACAACCCCAAGAAATTCAAGGCAGGTTTAGTATCTTCATATATTCTTTAAATAGTATTTAATGTATACTTACTATTTACTACATGTTGGGGAATGAGATGATAAAAGTAATAATAAATATTTGCTTGTAGTATATTTTAATACCTTCTATTGTTTAGATTTAATGAATGCTATATGTGTAAATATATTTTATATATGTTTATGTGTTTGAATATAGTATTGTGAAGTAGTCATATTGTTTAGATTATGCAACAAGAGTAATTTCTTTTATAATAATAAAATTTTGAAGCCACTAGTATAATAGCATGTTGAGATTACAAACTAAAATATAAAAAT
Source organism: Noctilio leporinus (assembly GCA_004026585.1). Classification (NCBI taxonomy): domain Eukaryota; kingdom Metazoa; phylum Chordata; class Mammalia; order Chiroptera; family Noctilionidae; genus Noctilio; species Noctilio leporinus. Next base: position 220,642 of record PVIW01001951.1, read on the forward strand.
AACTAAATAAATTACTATAAAAATGTGATTATTTTATCTTTTGTTCCATGTTCATTTTAAAAAGCTGTCTACTGTCTTAGTTTTTGGAATGTCAGACAAACAGAATAAAAAAAGAAAACTATTAACTCTAGCTACATTTTGGGTGAAGAAGAATTGAATATTGCAGTTAATTGGTTATTGACTTGGTTTAACATTTCCCTATAGTAAACTGATAAAATAATTCAATCACTTTATTTCAAAACTTGTTCAAAATTCTGCCTTCAGGTTGAAATGAATGAAAATTATGGTTTAAAATGAAATTGTAGAAAGGAGAAAGTAGTCAGAGTGTGTATGTGTCCATTCGTATAACTGTGGAGCAAAAGTGTATAATAATCACATTAATGTCTTTAAAAAATCTTTCAATAAAGCACCAAGAGAAAAATTATTTTTCAGGAATATTTTGGAATTGTGTTAGTGTTTAACTTCACTTCTCATTTTAAATTTTAAACTCCAAGTGTGATAACCTATAGATATTCTTTTTAAAATCACAGTTTAAGAAGATAAAGTTATCCCAATCAGGGATAACTTCAGCCAGGTCTTTAGCCAGGTCCCCAGCTGGAGACAGTTGAGAGGCAACCATAAAGTGATGTTCCTCTCCCTTTCTTCCAACCTCCCTCCCCTTCTCTCTAAAAATAATGAATAAAATCTTTTTAAAGAAAGAAGGTAAGATTATTATTATTACTATTACAAACAACTATTTAAACTTTAGATTACTTAGTGAAGATTATAGAATCCTGACCATTAAGTTGGTACAATTAAAAGTATTGTCACTTGCTTTTCTTAATTTAATTATATTAGTAAAAGTAATAATTATAAAAGGTAACAAAATATTAAATTAGTAAGTATCACATTTCAAAGTCAAGTTGTAAACTAATCTGTACAATAAAACACTAATAATAGAAAAGGGCTCTATGTCTATGGGTTTATTTTGGATAAAAAGCATAACCTAATAAGTTTTCACAATATCTCCATAAGGAAAAAAGAATAGGTTACTCCAGTATTATAAATCCAGTTATTTATTTATAAAATATTTTATTCATTATTTTTAGAGAGAGAAGGGAAGGGAGGGAGGAAGAAAAGAAGAGAAACATCAATGTATGGTTGCCTTTCACCTGCCTCCAGTCATGGACCTGGCTGAAGACCTGGCTTGCAACCTGGGTATGTGACCTAACTGGAATCAAACTGTCGACCCTTGGGTTCACAGGCTGGTGCTCAATCCACTGAGCCACACCAGCCAGGGCCTAAATCCAGTTATTTTTGAAGATTCTCTTTGGATCAATTTATATGAAGATTCTGGACTGATCAGCCTAGAATGGCAGGCTTTCCAGACTGTATAAATTAGAGTTTGTCCTCTGATTTAAAGAGTGTAAGTTTTAACTGACTTTATTATTGATGGAATTGACTGTACGTTCAGATCAACTCATGTGACAGACATACTATATGAACACATGGGGTCTTTGGACTAGTAAGGATGCCAACGTTAACAAGATGCCTAAGTACCTGCTCTGTGGCATAACTACACTCACAGGTTCTTAGAACTCCTAGTGAATCAATGCAGAAATGTCAGATTAAGGAGAAAAAACAAACAAAAAAATCCAGAAGTCTAGTTTAAAAAATTGTCCTGTTGTGCTTCCTTTTACCTTTAAAACTTTCCATCTTCTTCTTTACAAATATCTCTTTTCTTCTTGGTTATTGGCTACTTATGTGTGAAGGTAAGTCCTGCTATTTGTTCTCAATGAAGCCTATACTCTTTGGAGTCTACTGAATACTTGTATCATTTAAAATACTATTAGTAACAATTTTATCTGTTTTTCCATCTACTGTCTGTTTTGTCCCCCTACATAATGCCAGTTTGATGAGGACAATAACTTAATATATATAGTTTCTACTACAGTAAGCCCAGTGCCTACAAAATAATCAACACATAGTGGGTAGTCAACAAATTGTTGTTTATTCAATAATCTATAATTGGTAACCTGCTCTTTTGTGTTTTGTTGGCCTATTCAAACTTTATTTAAATTTCACCTGCATAGAATATCTTCAAAAGAAGAGATGGAGCATAAGAGAATGATTTTTACTCTGGGATTCAACTTTTTAACCTTGACTGCACATTAGATCCCCAGAGGAACTATTCACATGTGCCAATGGACAGGTCTTATACAAAATTAACTCACAGTCACTGAAGATGAAGCTGGGGCATCAACATTTTTTGGTTACCAATAGCAGAACTCCAATACTCCAACCCAAATTGACTTCAAGCGTTATCCTTTTAAGAGTGTCACTTGTCATATGGGTTTGTTTGGCAGGGAAATTTTAGGCAATGTTACACTCCCAAATATGGCTGAAAAAACACATGAAAAAGCCGCTATCCCCCCTGAAAGTTAGCAAGTAATCTAAATTTCCTCTTTCACTGTGGAAGAATTTGCAATTGCATCAGATACTGTGGGTTAAGATAAATTTTTGTTTTGAGATATTTCTTGTTGGGATCCAAATATGGGAAAACTGAGTTTATTTTTCTGAAATCTTTGCCCTTTATTGATTAAACTAACACCTCCAGAGCATTTCTGTGACAAATAGGGCCATTTATGAGGAAGTAAAAAATCAGGTAGTAATCCCATTGGGAAAGTAACATTGCAATTTTGATAGTTTACAACATAATGACTTTTCAAAACAGCCAGCAAACTAAAAGTTTAACCATAAAGCTAACAACTTCTCAGAAAATCATGGTCGGAAGGATTCAGTTTTTGGCATTAAGTTGTTTCAGGCCTATAAGTAAATACAAACTCAATGCCCTATAAATATTCAATAGGCAATTGTTAACGTTGTGGCCACTTATTACTAAAATTAAGTTTAAAGGGAAAGTTAGAGGGGGGAAATGGTTTCAAGGTAGAAATAAACAAACAGAAAACATGGGTAGAGAGAAAGGATGATATTGACACTGTGCAAATACCTGTAAATATTGGATATTTATCATCATTTTAGCATTTGTCTTGATTTTCACAGAATGTCCCATGGTGAAAAATGCCCAAACACGAAGTCAACATGCACAGTAGAAGGCTTGGGATACTTCTGTTCCCTAGATGTCTGGCAGTTGGTCTTTGTTGACTTATCTACAAAAACTACTTGAGTTTTTACCTGCCTACTACTGAAATCTAAAATATAACCACTGATGAGGAACATAGATAAGATCACAGACACTGGGGAGAACAGAAATATAAACATATAGTGTTATAGATAGCAGAGAAATTTGGGAAAAATTAAGATATTTGTTAGAGATTGAACTGAAATAGATATCTTGAAGTACTAACTACCAGTACTGCAGAAAGTGACCTTATTTGAATATAAGGTCTTTATCAAAGTATTCAAGCTAATATGAAGTCATTATGCTGGACCTTAATCCAGTATGATAAAGTGTACATGGAGAAAGAGGAATTCTGGCCACAGATATGCCCAGGGGAAGACAACGTAAAGAGATACATAGTATAAGGGAGAAGACAATGTGGACATCAAGATGAAGATGGTTTGATACATCTATAAGCCATGGAATGCCAAAGATTGCCAGTAAACAGCTGTAAGCTAGATGAGAGGCATAAGACAAATTCTTCTTCACAGTCCTCAGAAGGAACCATCTTTTCTGACATCTTGGTCTTGGATCCTAGCCTCCAGAACTGTAAGAGGATTCATTCCTGTTTTCTAAGCCATTCAGTCTGTGGTACTATGTTATAGCAGCCTTTGAAAGCAAATACATTCTTGGAAATGACTTTTACTTTTACATAAAGTCTTGCACTTGATGTCGTCACATTTCTCCATATTCCCACAAAACCACACATTACTTGTGTAAGAATTAAGTTTGAATTGTATTTGGGTAAAGAGTGGAAACACTAAAGATGCAGCCTAAATATTGGGGGTGGGGGAGGGGGGAGAGAGAGAGAACCCAGGCAACCCAGGCTGTCAGTGGGATGTCTGTAATACATGGACAAGAGTTTGCAAATAACCCATGACCACAAAAATAGAATGAAGTTAATGATTTCCTTATCACCAGCAATCTATGGCTTCACACAAACACAAGCACATTCAGGCTGTCTGGATTCCATGTTGAATTTATACAGGATTATTTTAAACCCCTTTCATTGTCTTCTAATTTATTACTTCCCATTTTTCTCCTTGGCTTCTTGAAAATGACGTAACCTTCTAATTATATCTTAGCACCCTAACCCTTTTCCTTCTTCTTATGTTAATTTTCTATAGCTGCATAATAAATTACCACATATTTAGCAAGTTAGAACATGATACTACATTATCTCACAGCTTCTGTGTACCAGGGTTCCATGCAGAATTTAAATTTTTTTTTTAAACATTTTATTTATTATTTTCAGAGAGGAGGGAAGGGAAAGAGGCAGAGAGGGAGAGAAGAACCAATGTATGGTTGCCTTTCACCTGCCTCCAGCCACAGACCTGGCTGGAAACCTGGCTTGCAACCTGGTTATGTGCCCTGGCTGGGGAATTGAACCAGCGACTTTTGGGTTCGCAGGCCGGCACCTTATCCACTGTGCTACCAGCCAGGGCCCATGCAGAATTTAACTAGCTCCTTTTCCCATGGTCTCACAAAACTGTAGTCAAGGTGTTGGCTGGGTCTGAATTCTCATCTGAAATTTGAGGTGCTCTTCTACACTCACTGATTGTTCTTTGACAGAATTTAAGTTTCTTTTGCAACCATAAAACTGAGGTCCCCAGCTTCTATGAGCTACTCACCATTCTTTGACCCTTGGTCCTTTCCATAACATGACAAGTTGGATCTTCAAGATCAACACAAAAGTGTACTGCTTCTTGCTTCTTACTGGTAGACTCTTTGAAAGGACTCACCTAATTATATCAAACCCACCTAGGGTAATTTTTCTTTTGATTAACACTTAGTCAACTGACTAGGTGCCTTAACCACATCTGTGAAATTCTTTCTTTTTGCTATATCCGAACTTAGTCATGGAAGCAATGTTCCCTTCCATTCACAGGCCATGCCCATACTCAGGGAAAGGGCCTGGATCATCTTCTTAGAATTCTTTCTATCACATCTTTCCTTTCTCCTTGTCAAAATTTGTTCCTCTATTTCCAGACTTTTCCTTTTTGTCTCCGAGGGCCCTTTGACACCCTGCTTTACAATACTCTCCCTTCTCTAGCTGTTCTTGATCTTCCTTCCCATGCTCTTCCTCAGTCAGTCTTCATCAACTAAGGGTCGGAGAGTTTAACCTTGTTGCATGCAAGTCAATAAGGTAGCCTAATATTCTCAACAGAAACAAGATTATCCAGGGCTAAGCATGGGGGGACATTCCCTGGGTTGCTCAGGTGCACTTTCCATACGTATCATTCATCATGATTGGGTCTTTTAAAAATCACTGGCAAAGGGAATGGGGGAGTAAGCCTAATAGCTTTTTGTGATCGGGTGAGTGCAATGAGTGTTGAAGAATGAACGATATGACCATCATACTTAAAATTTATGATTATGATATTTCTTCCTCTCTTTAATAAAATTTATAGTCATTTTTGATGAAAAGGAAGCTAAAGAGAGTCACAGCATCTACAATATCTATCATCTATTTATCTATCTATTCAGGAAACTGTATCTAAGATCATTCATTAGCATTTTAGCACTTGGAATCTTACTTACAATTAGTAACTTTCTTTTTCTTGCAATATATCTATGTTAGCTAGCAGCTGATGGAAGAGTCTTAAGATCCTAAGTTTAAAGTATACTAGAAATACATATAATTTTTCCTGGATGTACTATTTTGGCAAATAAAAATAAAGTTTAATTAGGTTTATATCAAGATTTTACTGTAAGACCTCACATGTTTTAGGAAGATAAGGTACCTACCAATCAGGAAAGAACATGATAACAGAGTAGAGAGAAGAAATTGATTTATAATCTCCTTTCTCATGTTTCCTTTTGATAAGTATTCACTATAACTAGATTATTGAGTCACTTCACAGCAATCAATTAAAAAAAAGATTATGAGTTGGCGGACCTGATCATTTAAGTTGGCTTCTGCAAACTCAGGGTCAAATTTGCAGCCTTTGCTACCTTGCACATTTGTGTGCATGTATGGGGGATAAAGGTGGGCAAGTAGGACTGTTTATACTACTCTGTTCCAAAACTATGTCTCTCAGCCCATTCCCATACAGAATTCTAATGCCAAGTGGTTTTGCTCCAATTATGCAGGTTTGTTCAGCTTCATGGTTCCTCAATATGTGTTTTCTCTTTATCTACATTTCAGTGTTGTTACCAATCTGACTACTTACGTAGTTTAACTAAAGATCAGAGGCATTTAACTAAGAAACAGTAAGTAGAGGTATTAAAGAAAACAGTCCTTTTTTTAAATTTAAGATTTTATTCATTATTTATAGAGAGAGGGGATGGGAGGGAGGAAGAAAGGGAGAGAAACATCAATGTATGGTTGCCTTTCATCTGCCTCCAGTTGGAGAGCTGGCTGGAGACCTATCTTGCAACCTGGGTATTGCCCTGGCTGGGAATTGAACCAGCAACACTTGGGTTCACAGATAGGTGCTCAATCCACTGAGCCACAAAAGCCAAGGCTGAAAACTTAGTCTTTATTTATTGTACTTATATCAATTCTCTCAAAGTTGGCTTTTTTCTTAAATCATTTTTCATTATTTTTCTATAACAGTTGTCCCAAATTTCCCCCTTTACCCACCCCCACTCATCCCACACCTACTCCCACTCCCACAGTTAATTCACACACTGTTGTGAATGCCAGTGGGTCATTCATGTATGTTCTTTGTTCAGTCCCCTCCCCCTCTTTCCACCATTATCTCCCTCCCTTCTCCCTTCTGGTCACTTTCAGTCTGTTCCAAGTGTCCATGCCTGTGGTTCTATATTGTTCATTAGATTCCTCTTACAGGTGAATCATATTGTAATTGTCTTTCACCAGCTGGCTTATATCACTTAGCATAATATTCTCCAGTTCCATCCATGTTGTCACAAAAGGTTCTGTAGTTGGCTTTTTTATTGCATGGTAACTGATAGCCAGGAGTAAATGGCAACACCTCCTAAATGTCCTCATTTTTAGTTAAGAACCATCTGTCTTATTTACCAGGCAATTAAAAAGTTCTATTGCACATTGTGCACATCTCAAATTACCATAATGCAAGATTGTGATCAGGTTAGATGAAATGAATTTGTTTTTCCTTTTCTTTTGAGGAGCTCAGATACATTTGTGGGACCAACATAGTTATGATGTCAGTATAATGCACATTTACATGATAATGGCATATTATTTTCCAGCAACTACTTTTGATAAGTTGAATATTTTAAATATGTATAGAAATTTAGAAACTAATGTCCTGACTAGATGTAGCATTTGTTGAATAAATGCAATTAAATTTATCCCTGCTTTTATAAAGTTTCCTTTGCTTAATTTTAATTAAAGTGAAGGATAAGAAAGAGAAGAAATAAAGAGTTCTTTATATCTAAAGGCTAAAGTGTATGGAAAATTACAAATGTTGTCAAATAAATTTTCCATTGCATTTAAGGAACAGTTTGACATGTTTGGACTACAAATGAAAAGGGTGCCAGGTTGGAAATCAAAAGATATTCTGTTGTCTCTGTTTTTCACGCTAAGTTTGTGGGGTTCAGTTCCCTAGCCACACAATGAACAGGCTGTGAGAAAGTCTCACAAGTTCTGAACCAAAACAAATTTAGAAATAATTGTACTTGATTAAGAGTGTATTTCATCTCTGTTCCCAGTATAGACTTAATTTGATGAGTGAAAAAAGAGAGTGTGGCCCTGGCTGGTGGCTCAATGGATAAGGCACTGACCTGTGAACCCAAAGATCCCTGGTTCGATGCCCAGCCAGGGCACATAACCAGGTTGCAAGTCAGGTCTCCAGCCAGGTCCATAGCTGGAGGCAGGTGAAAGGCAACCTTACACTGATGTCTCTCTCTGCCTCTCCCCTTCCCCTCTCTTTGGAAATAATAAACAAATTAAAAAAAAAAAAAAAGAGTGTCCCAGCCATCCATGGGAAAAAGTAATGGCCATTTAGCCATCCCAGAGAAATAAAACAGGCCACTGCATCTTGAAGATAGTGACTGAGGGTAAGTGATATGAGTGGATGGGATCTTTGAGGGTTATCCAGACTTTTAGATTCTCTTAAAAGTGCTATAGAGTATGAACTTTAGAGACAAACTATATGGGTTGAAATCCCGGAACCACCATTTCTTAGCTGTGGTCTTGGGCAAATTATTTCACCTATCTTTCCCTTAGGTTTACAATGAGGATAATAATAGCACTACTCTTAACCTCATATAGTTATTGTAAGGATTAAATGATTTAAGGGTTTAGAACTATGCCCAGTATGTAGCAAGTAGGGTATAAGCGTTTTTCTACATCCTCATGATTATTACTTCCTGGCTTCATGGTGCCAATACCAAGGAAGCAGAGTGAACTTTGGAGTGTGGAGATGGGGTTTGGGGCTCACTTTTGGCCTTGTAGGGTCACAGCCTCTCTGGCTACAATAAAATGAGGCTTTGGCATGGATGATTCTAAAGCCACCTATCGCTTTGAATATCCAGAAGCTAACACAAGTGATTTTTCCTGGAAATTATTGCATGACATTGTCACATCGATACAGATGTAAGGTTAGTGGCCTGAGTGAAAAATAAAGGAAAAATATAAACTTTTTAAAATACTTTCGGGTTCTGGTTATTTATTAGAAAGAACAAGAAAAAGAAAAACTATTTCATCTCTAAGAATGAAATTTCTTTTCTCCTACAATAATGTTAGTATCAAGTATCTTTTTTTTTTTTTTTTTTAAGATTTTATTTATTCCAGAAAGAGAGGGGAAGAGAGAGAGGCAGGGAGGGAGAGAAACATCAATGTACGGTTGCCTTTCACCTGCCTCCAGCCATGGACCTGGCTGGAGACCTGGCTTGCAACCTTGGTTATGTGTCCTGGCTGGGGATTCGAACCAGCAACCTTTGGGTTTGCAGGCCGGCACCTTAACCACTGTGCTACCAGCCAGGGTCCAGTATCAAGTATCTTATAGGTAGCATTATTACCTATAAAAAGAAGATTGTACTTTTCAGATTCTAAATTAACTGCATCCTGGAAGTAATCTGGTGTTCCACAAATTATTGAGACAAGGTTGTCTTCTGACTATTTGGGAGCAGCTTCTCTATAGCCATTAATTATAGAATTTTCACTAGAAAAGTAGTAGTAAATTGGTTTAAAGGTGAAAAACTATCAAACTAATAGGGAAAAAGCCTTTGTTACCATGAGTACGTTTTGACTGAAACAAATTCAATGATATACTACATCAACTAAGATAAATGAATGGTCATGTTGCTTAATAATAAACACAATCACTTTTAGAATTGCTTTTTAAAATTGTTTGCAAGAAACATGTTCCACCCTGCCCCCCCCCCCCAAGTGAAAGATATTTAGCGTGGGCTGTGGTATTTAAAAAAAATTTTTATTTTATTTTATTAATTATTTTTAGAGTGAAAGGGGAAGGGAGAGAGGCAGAGAGGGAGAGAGACATCCATGTATGGTTGGTTGACTTTCACCTGCCTCCAGCTATGGACCTGGCTGGAGACCTGGCTTGCAACCTGGTTATGTGCCCTGGCTGGGGAATTGAACCAGCAACCTATGGGTTTGCAGGCCGGTGCCTTATCCACTGTGCCACCAGCCAGGGCTGGGCTGTGGTTTTAAATGATAAATGAAATACGAATTTTTAAACAAAAGGATGATCCATCCCAAAAGAATAGCTAATACTTACAAAGTCTGCCCTGGGCAGGGCAGGGCCATTCTAAGTTGTGCAAACACATTAGCTCATTTACTTTATTCTCAATATATATTATGATCCCCATATTAAAAATAAAAAAACCCCAAAATACTCAAGTCTGGGAGTTTAATTTGCCCCAAGTTACTCTAGAAAAGTGTAAGCCCTGAAACAATAGCTATTCTAAAAAATAAAAAAATTCTAATTGTAAAGTAAAACACATTAAATGTTAAAACATATAGACAGCACTAAAAAGTATTGCCAACAGGAATAGTAAGAGAATACCTGATCTTAGTGATAACAAATAACCACAATATCATGTTGGGAGATCACCCCCTACCTCTACCCCTGGGCAAAAATGGCTTGCTTAGCTTTAAGAATAAAGGAAGAGACATGCAGTGAGGGTGTTTGGGAAGTACATTCACCAGCCAGAAGGGATTTTTGTTGCAGTTTGAGGAAGTTAAGAGTTGGGGCAGCCAGGTAACACTTGGGAGGCCTCCTAGCTCTGTCCGGCCACTCTTACAGATGGGACCTTCACATTTTTTTTTTGCCCAAAATTTTTACCTCTGCTTTTCAAAAGCTCTCCAATTTAGCCCTTATTATTTTTCTTATTTTGCAAAGGTTTGTTTTAAGGATTTATCCATTTATTGAACAAATTCAGTGTTTTACTACTCTTTTCTCTATCTCATATCTTTCTTCTAGGGCCTCTCCCCTTCATTCTGAAATACACCCATTAGATGTTCATTGAGTGGTAGTCTATTTAAAGTAAACACATGAGTCTGTTACAGGTAAATTTTCTCCATGTTAATTTATCTAAACCATGCCAATTATTAAAAGTTAACTTTTCTGAGTATCAGTTCTGGGTTGACATTATTTTCTCTTATTATTCATTGTCTCCTGTCTCTCATTGTTGATATTCTGAAGTTTGCTTTAAGCCTGTCATTTTCTTGTTAAATTTTCTCTCCATAGCTGATTTAAGGAGTTACATTTTGTCTTCGGTATTCTGTGGTTGTGCTCACATGTGTTTATGTGAGGGTTAGTTTTTCATGCTTCCTGTATCAGAGAATTGGGGTCTTCAATTTGGTCTAAAACACTCTAAGGTTATTAGCTCTAAATATATTGTTTTTCATCCATTTTCTTTATTTTCTTTCTGAGACTCACATAGTTATATGTTAATATTTTTCATTCAATTCTTCCATATAACTTCTTTTTCATATTTTTCATTTCCTGACTCTGGAAAGCTAGGTAATTATTAAGTTAATTTTCTAATTTTTTTTTTTTTTGCAACTGTTTTTGGTCTGCCTTTTAATCATGTAGTATGTTCCTGATATCAATAATTTATATATATATACTTATATATATAAATCATCAATAATTTATATATATTATATACACATTTAGATGATATATATTTTTTATTTCTAAAAGTTCTACTTGTTCTTTTTAAAAAATCTGTCTAAGCTCTGGCTGGTGGCACAGTGGATAAGGCACTGGCCTGCAAACCTAAAGGTTGCTGGTTTGATTTCCCAGCCAGAGCACACAACCAGGTTGCAAGCCAGGTCTCCAGCCAGTCACTGGAGGCAGGTGAAAGGGAACCCTACATTGATGTCTCTCTCCCTCTCTGTCTCTCTCCCTTCCCCTCTTTCTGAAAATAACAAGTAAAATCTTAAAAAAAAAAAATCTGTCTAGTCATTTTCAAATAGAATGGCATTGCTGGACATTTTTAATTATCTTAAACATTTTATACATTTTTATTTTGTATTGTTTCTGATTATTCAATATCTAAAGTCTTTAAGGGCCTAAATCTCTTTTTGAAAATTGTTATTGTTTTTTTTTGTGTGTGCTAACTCTCAATTATGATGTCTTATTTCCTTATGAATTTAATAATTTTAAATGTGGCACACAATGACAGAATGCAAGTCTCTTCCAGAAATTTCTACTCTTACACACACATATATTTTATAAAGAGAGAGAAAAATGTTTTTAATTTTTTAAATAATATGTTCAGAACCATACTTCTTATGTGGTAATTAACCAACTCTTAATTTCATACAAACCCTTCCTTTTTTGCTGATATTTATTGGCTTTACTTTGTGGCAGGTACTGTAAGAGTATTAGGAGATACTAAGGCTAAGGTTATATATTTTATTTTTAGAGTCTTGTTTACAAGAATATAATAACTAGACAATTTCTAGGCTGAGTCCTTGGTACAAGTGCTGTGAAATGCTGGGTGCTATAGGATCATAGAAGAGGGGTCACTGATCCAGATAAGTGGAAAAATGGGCAGTGAAGTTTCCTGGGAGAAGGTGTCCCCTAAGCTTCACGCTGAAGAAGAGCCTGCCCAGTAGTAATGTAGAGAAGACAGTATCATCTCACTGGTGCTCACAGGTTAGAATCTGATACACTGCTCTAGTAAACTGGTAAGAGGTCCACTGGAAAAAGTTGTTTTCTTTTTCTGGAATTCTGTATCTCCTTCATCCACACATTTGTAATATTTCCTTCTCTATGAATGCTCATCTTGAAGAACACCTTAAACTATTTTCATTGTTTTTAAAAACTTTTTGGCAGAAGCAGTGCAATACATTTTAATATACTGGAATCTTTACATATTCCTAGGTATTTCATATAGCTACCACAAAATAAAGATATTAAAACTTTAATAATTCAACAGCTATGTATGAATTTGGCAGTCAATATTTAGTTAATAATTTTAAGCTACACAAAGCACTAAAATATATAGATAGTTTTGAGTGCTCTAATGGAAATAACAGTTCTCTGTCCTATGGTGGTATTTTTTTGATCATGGAAGATTGGCTTGATGATGTTTCCTTTAACCTGAGACCTGAAAAAGAAAAGTTAGCTACTTGGTGATGGGGGGAGCTGTGTACCAAGAATCCAGCATAGCCTGTGCAAATGCCCTGAGGAAGATACACTTTGTCATATTTTAGGAACTTGGTAAAGATTATTGTGTGTGCTGGGACAGAGAACATAAGAGGATTCATATGACATTAGACTAAACAATAATCTTGCATTATGTTGGGTTTTCCAAGAAGTTCATGCCAAGATGGAATAAAAGGTGAAAAAGATTTGTTGGGGGAAACATGAACAGTGTATTGGGAAAACATAAAAGATAGAGGAGAGGAGCAGGAGTAGGCAGGGAGAAACTTCAGACTGCAATGCAAGTCTGATATCTGTGAAGGAGTTTATGGGGAAAAAGGACTGGGTAAGAAACGCTGCTAAGGAGTCTTCTGTCAGGTAGATAGAGTATCTGTGAGTCAGCGCTGCTCATCAGAGGATCCATGTTTTAAGGGAACAGACCTGAATTGATACTTATGTTCAGTCACTGACTGGGGACAGTGTATAGAAAGCATGGTCTCAATAAAAACATGGTGGTGGGTGCAGAGAGGGCAGCAGGTAGAGTTGTCATGCTATGTGCTTATCATAGCAAGAGATCTGGGCAGTGCATTTTCATGGTTACCATGGGACACTCCTTGCTGTCTATTCTAAATATGCTCATAGAGTTTTTGAATCCCTAGAATTGGTCCCAAGAGCCAGCCAGTTAAGGGAGGGTAGATTGTTTCTGCATCTGTTTTCTTATAGTTGGCTCCTTTCATTAACACAGTTTGAAATTTCTCCCTCAATATATATAGAAGTATATATTATATATATATAATATATATCATGTATACATATATAATATACATTATATATATACTATATATATAGTATAAGTAAGAGACAAATTTTAGGAAATAAGATAATTATTTTTCAGTTTTAGTACTTATTATTTGGTTAGTCAAAAAAGCCCATTTAGTTTTTTCATAACATAAGAGACACATTTTTCATTGTCACCAATAACTTTATTGATTTGGATATTTTGAGTACATTGACTATCTCCTGCATGGTAAGATGTTGATCTCAATTAATGCCTCGATTTAATCACTATCAACTTCAACTAGTCTAATTGACCTTGCAATATTGTCCTGTGAGAAATCTCCAGCCCAAAGCCTCAAAAGCAACACATTTGATCAGTCATTGCACCTTCTCCCTGCATGGCACAAATCTTTGTTTGCGTTTCAGTTGCATTTTTACCTGTTTTGAAATAATAAAGCATTATATGCTGAAATGTGTGTTTTCTTCCATCTTCAATATTTAAATAAACACAAAAATTCACCAATTTTGATGTTTATTTTAATGCATGCTGATATGATAGCTCTCGCAATATAATCTAACAAGATTGTTTCAAATGAAGTTAAAGACAGCGAAGCTACCTGAGCCATTGTATGGAAAAAAAAAAACAAATGAACTTTTTGGCTAACCCAATAGAAGCTGAGACTAGTGGGATTTGTCTTGAGCACTAAATTACCAGCATCTTCTATATAATCCCTATAACATGATAAAGGGATTTTGTGAATAATTGCAAATAAGCAGTAAATATTAAATAATACTTTAAAACTTCCTAAAATATCCATGTAGTTGTTTCCAGGCTGTTGATTAAGGACCAAATAGGAAAACAAACAAACAAACAAACAAACAAAAACTTGGCTTACAGCATTCTATCTAATAAAAAATTGTAATGGAGCTTGGTTTTGTTCTTTTAGGCAGCTCCTGGGTACAAGTGTATTGTTTTAATTAAATGGATGAAATGATTTTTATATCAACAAGAGTTAAAACAAAGTTTTTAGAGCCACAGGGGAAATTAAGTCTTCTAAACTCAGTGCAATATAAAGCTATGTATTATTGCTGGAAGCAGCAATATGATAAAAAAAATATTTGGTAAGCAAAAGTTCTCCTCTTCTCAAGAAGCTTAAATTTTTCTCAAAAGTTTACATGAAATGCCATAGACTCAGTCATGAGTAAAATTAAAGTTGTACTGTCAGCCTGAAACCAGTTCAACATGCAGAAATTTATGAAAATGTCCTGCATTAAAAAATATAATTTTTACTTAACCCACATAGATGCACATCTGGGAAGTTTATATGCACCAACAACCAGAGTTGTCTGCTTATGACTCAAGGAGCCAACTCCAGGCAGTCTGAACAATGGACCCGGCAGGAACTGGAGCTGATGTCAGAGATCAGGGTCTTCAATAGGATGGCCTTCATGTCTTCAGTGGCTGAGTATCTAGATTCCAAGGCAATTCTTGTTAAGAGTGGACACCCCAAGTCTAGACTGGCTGGCATCAAGTAACTTGTGTATTCCCCTCACTGACATGGAAAGACATGACATTCATAGGGGACCCACAGGTGGAGAGGGTTCTTTCAGCTGACGTGTGGGTACAGCAGTACCCCATCCAGGACGTTCATCTCTGTGGGATGGCCAGTGAAGGTGGAAAGCTGTGCCTTCATTCCTCTGGCCAACCATGATCTTGTCAGGTTTTTTTTTTTTAATCAGATAATGCTTATTCTTTAGCTCGTGTTAATGTTGTACAATTAGTTCCCAAACTCTAGTTGTTGCAGGGGACACCTAGATAGCACTCACCTTTGCATGCTAATATATTTTTAGAAAATCAGCAATCTCGTGTGAGACAAATCTTCAATGTCTTCTCAATATTTGTTATATTGCTAGATTTAAATAAAATTGTATTGCCATTTCATATGAAGATCACAGATTCACAAAGAACACATCACATCTTAACCCGCATAAGAACAGTTTCAAGAATTGGGCATTTTCCCCATAACATTATCTTTGTTTCATATACTTGAGTACTTTTGGGATTTCATTTTTAACTTTTATAATTATAGACCTAATGGCATATTTTAGATTCACTCAGAATTAATTCAGTTATCCATCCAAAATAATGGTTAATTTAGTTAAATGCAATCAAGTTCCTTCAACATTAATTTTGAAAAAGTAACTAGGGTAGTAAATCTGCTTCATGAACTTACACATGGCACTACAAATTCAATATAAAAGGCATTTGGGACCTTCCTTACCTTTTGTTATCATCGTTAGTATAGACATTGAGGGTTAAGTGAATTGCAAGCTTATATTATCATCTTTAGTTTGGTGGATCAGTGTTATGGTGCTAACTTTTCACTGGGACAAAGCTGTGCTTAGACCTATTTCCTGCTCAGAAGTCATTGTCTCCCCCAAAATTTGCTGAGTGGGATGGGAATAATGAGATTGTCACACAGGACTGATCACAGGATTCTACCAGATAGTTGGAGAACTACTTTACTCTTGGAACATTTCTCCTAGTCAACTCTGGATTTTTGTTTTTGCTTTATTCCCCCCTTGTGGTTCTACTGATGTGCACCTGCAGTCTCTCACGCACTTCCTAGTTTATAGACGTTGAAGGAAATTTCTTTGTGTTACCAAAGCCAAACATGTCAATGAAATCAGATTTGATATCTTTCATACAAAATCTGTCAGCAAATTATATTGGCTGTACCTTGATAATATGTTTAGAATCTAACACTTTCTATCATCTTCACTTACCATTGTGGCCCAAGTCACCACATTTCTTGCCTGGATTATAGCAATAACTTATAAATAAATGTTCTTTATCCTTCTACCTTTGCCCTCCAAAACTTATGCTTTTAAACATTAATCACATTATATAATTTCTTTTCTCAGAAGTGGGGAGGGGGAAGTCTTATAGGACAAAGCCCTTAACCTTAACCTGTGGAATCTGAGGCTGGGGTAGAATCCAGGTGAACTGTAGGATACTCTTCTGGTATCTGAGAATTGCTTGGTGGTTTGTAGGAAAAAAAGAAACACCCCATCCCACAGTAGAATTTTAAAAGTTACTTTAAATTTTGAACTAGTAATACTTTTACATGATTTAAAAATCAAAATTTTGTATAAAGGCATACTTTGAGAAGTCTCAATTTCTATGTTTCTATCATTTGTATTTCACCCCAAAATAAATTTATTTAATAGTTCCTTATATATCCTCTGGTATTTCTTCAGTCCATTATTAAGAAAATATAAAGATAGAGGTTTTTAATCATCCCTTTCCTATATATAGGCTGTCTTTCTCATTTAACAGTATGTTCTGAATTTCTGCGAGTTAGTACATAAAAATACTTAGCTACACAATGTACCATGGAGACCATACCAAAGTTACTTTAAATAGTCCACTATGCTGAAGTGTAAGTCTTGCCAAACCAAAATAAAGTTGATATTTTCAGTAACTGATTTTGACTGTCAAGTCAATGAACATAAAAGCCAACATCATGGAAACTAGAAACTTGCTCATTATTGTACATTGCCTGGAACTATATATAGGTATCTAGTTTTTGCATTTTTTCAAGACTAAGGTGAGGTAAATGTCAGTGTTATGACAGCTATGCAGAACATGTATTACACTTTTTTGGAAGAGCTTTCTGTTCTAAAGAAGTTAGCTTATATTGTGTGATTATAAGCTGAACATTGATTCACTAGCTACAAAGCTCTTGGCTCTTGTATCTTCTGCTGCTGACATTTTTGTAATATCTTAGTTATGTTCTTTGGTGGGAATGTAGTTGATCTATAAATTGCTTTGACATTTTGGCATACTGACAGTATCTTTTAAATTTCATTATACAATTCTAAGACTGCAAACTGGTTGTTTTCAGAATAGGGTCAAACATGTGAAAATAGATTTATTTGGTATCACAAGTCAAAGTTTCAAATTTGTCCTTTGATGGAAGAGAGGAACTAAGATTTTAGACTTTTTAAGAAAACATTGGTCTTAGTTTTAAAAAATTTTCTCAGCTCCCTTAGCTGAAGCTATTTTAGTCAACATTGCACTTAGGAACATAATTCAGAAACTGCCCTGATTTAGATAGTCACAAAAGATAATTTGACCCCTATAAAAAAATACAAATGTGAATGTCAGTAAAGATTTAGACCTGGATGGTGAGCATATGGGACAGTAATGGGAGATTCTGACTATAAGATGGATGCCCTCTTTCCACTGTGGGATTGGGAAACTTCTCTGGGGGTGCTCTGTGAGTAGAAATCTGTGGGAGTTGAGGCACATGGTCCTGACATCCATGCAGACATGCTCCAAGAACCTGAGAGGATGCCTTCTGATGATTTTCTTAGAAGGTCATAGGCCCAACATTTCTGCTGAATGGGGAAAAGAAGCATAGTGCATAATTTACAAAGTACCCCACCCCACCCCACACACTATTATGGGAATCTCATGTTTAAAAGAAGGTAGGGAAACAATAATAAGCCTGCTTACGTTTTTACTTTTATAACAAGAAAAGAAAGTGGAACAAAATTACCCATGTTTATCGTTTGTTTATCTAACTTAAACTCATTTATTTTAGATAACATTTTTTGGAGAATTTTAAAGATGGAAGCAACTTCACTTATATTTTTAACAGAATTTAAGTTATCTTCCTCAATTGCATCTGGCCTGCTTTTTTCCTAAAGTGCCAAGATTCAAAGAAAATCTTAATTTTAATTGGAAATTTAGATCCGAGGTTGCTGGGTTCCTAATGTGGGACATGCATGGTACACTTAGACATGCTAAGTGCCAGTTTCCTCTCAGATTTTTAAAGGCAGAGGTACAGGTCAGACTATATCCAAAAAAGGAAAAACAAAAAAACAAAAACAATACTATCAATAGCTTTTAGACTATAGAAGGTTGAATTTTTATGAGATATCAAATTAGTAAAGTTTGAAAGAATACCATATAAATAATACATTTATACTTTAAAAGCAAAATCCAAAAGAAAATAAACTCAGCTCCTCATCATGCCCCCTTAATAGTATAGGGCACAGTAAGTTTTATTCTGAATTGAGCTCAAGGAAATTGCAATATTTAGAAGAGTGGTATGATCTGATTTATATCTTTTCGAAAATCCAGCATGGACATTAAATACCTTCTAGTGATTTAACATACCATGTGCCCAAGAGATTACTTACCTCAGAATGAAAAAAAATAATAAGTCAAAATCCCATAAGAGCCCCAAAGCCATTTTCTAATCTTTACTCATCCATGTTTGCCTGCTATTGTAATTCTACAAATGGAAATATACTAAAAAGAAGAGCGTAGATATAATTGGCTATTTCAAAAGGCAATTTTTCTTAAGGTACTCTCTTAATTGTTATAAAATTATTTATTTTAATAAATAAAATGATCACTTAAAAGTATCACTAAGAAAGACATTTGTAAAATGAAAGAAATTGCCTGATCAGGGCATTGTAGAACAAAAGGATAAAGGCCCTGGAAGTTAGAAAAATCTGTAGTCTGCTCAGAAGAGAGAATAAATTAATGCAAAACAAAAGGACATCACCGTACCTACAAAACAACCAATGAACCTTTGGCAGGCCTCTTCTAAACACCATATCATATGGGAACACACATGTTCCTCTTATTATTCTTTTTTATTATCAATTATTATTACAGTTTACTTTCTTCCATATGCTTCTGTTACCAGAAATTAATTCATGAATTTTCTCTCTACCTACTAGAATGTGTTTCATGAGAACCATGTTGCATAGCTATGTTTTATAGTCTAGAACATATTTTAATATATACTAAACACTTGTAAATGCTTACTCGATGTTTACCTCCTTAAAGGCCTATAACAGTGGAAAACTGTAATAGTGGGAAATTATAACCCACCCCACCATTCTTCTGACATTGTTTCTGTGAGGGCTGACTCTGACTGATAGGTAAGCACACTGGACCTTCACCAGTCTTATCAGAATGGACTTTGCTCATTGGCACATAGCAACTTTGCAATCCCCTTCCTTGATCTCTTTGTTCTGTTCCCCTCTCTCTCCTTATAAAAACCTCTGCCTCCAATGACAGGTTCAGATGGGCTTTGTGACATGAATCTCTCATCTTCCAGGAGGCTTTGAGCCTGGAATCCCTCACCTTCCGGATGGCCAGCATCTGCAAATAAACAACTCTCCTTTTGCAAAGGAGAGCAATTGTTATTCAAAAGTTTTGTCTTTCTAGGCTTCTCTGTTCTCTGTTCCTGGCTCTTTACTAGCAAGAATGAGTTTCTCTTGAGGATTAAAAAAAAAAAATCTTAGCTCATTGCTGCCAGCTTCTCTAATACTTGGTCTGGGATCCATGAGACAAACTGAAAGCCCAAGAAATTCACGCCATTCCTTAGGTTCTGAGATCTCCAGATGTCTTCTTGTCTTCACCTTTCAGGGTCTTCTTATGTTTGTTTTATGTATTCTTATCAGGGGTTTTTACTGTGCTTAAGAAGGGGGCTAGGGAAAAGCATGTCTCCTGCATTACCCCTAAAACTGAGCTCCGAAACTGAAGTTTAATTTCAATTTACTTGTATTTTCTTATTTCCCATAATAATGCTTAATTTTTTTATGGGAATGAGACCTGCAACTCCCACAAAAATATAATGTGAAAAATTAAGTAATATATAAATATACCATAGGATGAAGTACAAGTGTTGCCATTAAGTACAAAGTGCCTTCTACATAATATAAAATGACTATGAGGAAATGAAATAAGTGACTTTCACCATAACAAACTGGTTCTTTGAGGTGATGGATATGGTAACTATAGGTACTACATGGTACAGCAATTCTCTAAAACATATTCAATTTGCATAACTGAAACTTGAAATCTGCTGAACAACTTCTTTCCATTTCCTTCTCCCCCTACCCTCCCTTTCTATGAGTTTGATTATTTCAGATACCTGATATAAGGGAATTAGTATTTGTCTTTATGTTGCTGGTTTATTTCATTTAGCATAATGTCCTCCAGGTTCACCCATGCTGTCACATATGCTAGGATATTTTTCTTTTTTAAAGCAAAATAATATTCTGTTGTGTAAAGAGTATGCAACTTTTCAGATGTGGGAAAATAAAGAGGATGATAATTCCTAGGTGAAGGATAAAATGACATAGAAGAGAAAATGATGGAATTAAGAGGCAATAAAATATGGATGGGTGGGGATAGTGAAAGTAAATGAAATGGGAGATGGATAAAATAAGTAAAGACATTAAGTAATTATAGCATAACTGAATTTACCTAGGTTGCAAAAGAAATGTGTGCATAATATGCTGTATACAAATTAAACAGTAGTATAGAATATATACTTAAAATGTGTCTGGGTAACAGATAAAGGACTGAGACCAGGAAAACATTAGTTATGGAGAACAAAAGAATGAAAGAGCAACAATATTGATTAAACTAGTCTTAGAGAAAGATCAGAGAAAAGCATTATGAAAGTAGAGTAGTTTTTCATAAGTTATGAAGAAATTAGTGGGAAGTTTTCCCCTTTTTCCTAATGAGTATTATAACCTTCAAAATATTCTGCCTTAAAGAAGTAGCATAAGTTCATTTGTTTTTAAGGCAGGATACATACAGGGGTGGACAAAAGGAGGTTTACAGTTCTTTGTACAGGAAACCCAGAGCTCATTCTTGTACTATTATAACCATTGCCTACATGTCTTTTCCATATAAACAACTACAAACCTACGTTTTTCATTCCTGTATACTAAATGACTTTAATGGAATGCCAAAATCTGACAATGAAAGCTCAAAATGAAATGTTATAACTCAAGTGTATATGCCAAACAAATACATACATATATTCCTATGTAAAATATCAGCAGATTTAATACAATAATAAATATCCTTCCAGCAATAGTTAATTAGCTTGTTTAAGACTAATTTTTCTAACCAAGAACAATGGGAAAATCTAGAAGAAATCTGTAAAGAAATGTTTGAAATCAAGGGAATCCCTGAGGGCCCAGAATCCCGCAGTGAAAGAAAGCCAGGACATCGGGGCAGATTTGGTACTGCTTCTTTTCTTGAGGCATTTGCTGTGGTGAAATTAGCAATGAGGGATGGAGAATAAAGAGGACTCCATCAGCCTTATGGGGCAGGTGGGGGAAACAGAAAGTCCAAAGGAGCTATGTAGGAGGTACTGCGATCTAAGTTGTCAGGCTTTCAGTATGGGTTGAGCTATGGGAATAAGGGAAAAACAAAAACAGATACTCCCTAAAAGACTGAAGTTGATTTGCAACTGTCTTCAGTCACTGATTACATTAGGCAGCTTTGTCCTCACGCTTACCCCAGGTTTTCAGAAACAAAAGGAAAAATCTGTTTGAAGGAAAAATAGCACTCATAGCTTCCATTTAGCTCTACAGTTTTTCATAAACATTATGTGACATTTAATTTAAAAAATAATCAGCATGCAAAAGAAAAGGTAATGATATCATGGTTCCCTCTCCCTGGTGACCATGGAATTGGGCCACCCAAAGCTTTTGAGTGAGCTGCAGGGAGGAGCTGACTGACAGCATCCATCAGCCACCCCTTTAGAGCCACTGAGATGTCACATGAAAGCCACAATTTCATTAGGCTGTTTCCAGCAATAACAGAGTGTGACAGGTGTATCAGAGCTAGGACAGTTCTAATGCACAAGACAATGTTGCACCCCAACATTTTTCAAAATCAAGAATTGATGGATGAACAAAATATTTCTAGGTACAAAAGGAAAATAATGTATTATCATTCAATGAGTCATCTTATTGTAAGTACTTCTTCACACAATATTTTGTGGCAAATACCCGGACCTCTCAATTTGTTGAGAGAATACATAATCATATTCTTTTATTTTTATAATGTGTTTCCTCCAAACTTAATATTGTTCATAGGTGGACAAATTCAAAAGGTAGGCATGTATGCAAAGGTGATTAGAAAGGAAATTGAAGATGTAGAAAAATGTTTTAAATTGTCAGATTGATCCTTCTCACTAGGGTTTGTAAATCTGAAAATTAAAAAAAAATTGTAATTATGAAACAAAAATGGCTATCATTTCTTTAATAAAATTATGAGGTGTTAACAATTTCAAAAGTGTTGAATTTTTATGATGCAAGTGTAAGAAGAATATGAAATGAACATGACTAAGAACTCATTAGAGATGCATTTGAAATCTGAAATATTTATAAAGTGTATAGATTTCCATTCATAAGTAGTCATTTCATTGTGTTAAAACTTAGATGATGTAGAGTAAAACTTTAGATGTTATGATTAAATCTTATCACAATTTCCAGTAAAGTTGGTTCCACTACCCCCTTTATTCTTACTTTGTAAACATTCATGAAATAACAAAATATGAAAACAAAAGTTCTTACGGGTCTAAGTGGTGAAAGTTGATGGCTCTATTTAGTGACGTAATTGAAGGTTAATACAACCATCTGTGTTTAACTATCGTAATTACCCCTATTCTCAGTCACATTTATTCACATTTATTCCAAGGGCCAGCTCCAACAAAATATATGTTCCATTTCCAAACAGGCTGAAACAGTTCTCATGTTTGGATAAACTATAGTGTGCAATATTCATGTTCTGATAGTTCTCAGTGAATCTATTCTATTTCTAAGTTTTCTGGAAAACTGTGTAAGAAGAGTTCAATCTCAACTATGGAATATCAGATACTCTACAAGTGAGTATTCACTGGCACATTCGAGCTAAATTTAGATATCTTGTCAGCTCTCAGGGCGAGATGACAGATGATATAAACAAGGGTGACTGGAAGTTTCCTTGGTATTCATGAAGCATTCAGTGTAGCATTTATAAGTCCTGAAATTTCACTTTATATGGGAGAGAAATATAATAGAATCATCTTCATCTTTTGTATGCATATCTAAAACTTGAATGCTGAATGAATTTTGTAATTCATCTCTGAATGTCTCTTTTACACACATAAACACATACAAAGTGACAACTGAAATATATTTCAACATATTGAGATTTTCTGTTTTTGATTCTAGTAATGGTGCACTGTCTTATTAAGACCAGTTTTACTCACAAGAACAATTAGAAAAGTTATGAAGGAGCTACAAAGAAAAAAAAAAAAGAATTCTGTTTGAAATCAAGCCAAGAGTTGAGGGGCCAGGATCCTAGAGCATGGGGAAGCCTGCTGTGTGAGATCCAGTTTACCAAAATTGATATAACATATCTTGTATTTTGAGAGAAATTAAATTATTAAGTAGGAATCTCCTCCCAAAAAACTTCAGACCTAGATTACTTTGCTAATTAATTCTATAAAACTTTTGAAGAATAAATAATATCCAAATTATGACTCCTTCAGAATGGAAAGACATTCTTCACTCATTTTATGAGGACAACATAAACTTGTGATGCAACCTATAAAGGACATTTCTAAGAAAGCAAAATATAAATCAATATTCCTCAAGAATGTTGACACAAAATATCCTCAATAAAATATAAGCAAATCAAGTACAGTAATACATAAATAATTGCTAATGTAATATGACCAAGTAGGGATTTTCCTGAAATTAAAGTTTTATTTACAGTCAGACATCAATGATCGAATTCCAGGTTCCACTGGTAATGCAGGAAGCAAAAAAAAAAAGGAAAAACTGGTACATTTCCATAATGGAATACTATGCGGCAGAAATAAAGAAGGAACTCCTACCTTTTACAACAGCATGGATGGAACTGGACACTATTATGCTAAGTGAAATAGGCAGTTGCTGAAAGACAAATACCATGTAATCTCCTTATAATTGGAATCTAATGGACAAAGTAAATTAATGAGAAAAATGGAAGCAGACACATGAAACATGGGACAGACTGACAGCTGTAGGAGGGGAGGGGGAAGGGAAGGAAGGGGAAGGGGCTATCAAAGAACATGTGTGAATGACACATAGACGTGGACAATGGGAAGGGGATTGACTGTGGGTGGGCTAGAGGGATGGGCTGGGTGGAGGAGGGCAAAAGGGAAAGAAATGGAACAAGCGTAATAGAATAAACAATAAAAAAAAAGAATGTTTCCATTCTTATAAGAACAAAACCCAAATTCTGGAGAACCTGAGAAGCTGTGATTTGTCTTGAGCCCATCTGAGAGTGGAAGGGCAACCAACGAAACCAAAAACTAAGGAGGGACCAAGCCTGCAGGCAGAAATGCGAGGCAAACCCCTGGTAACTCTGGGCAGGAACAGCGGGACACCAGCAAGAATTTCAGTTGAAACAGGTAACCTGGGGGCCTGGTGTGTGATGACAGGTGATGGGCCTTCTGAGGACTGAAGCTATAAAATGTGTAAGAGGTCCCTAGTGAGCAAGAAGCATGAGAAAATATCCCCTCCTTGTGTGGGGCGGAGAACACTAGTTGCTGCATAAGTGCCGTATGATTCCACTAATAATCTCTCCTTGTGGCATGAAATATCCGTCAGCGGACAATTTCTTTGTCTCCTGCAATCTCTGAAAGTGGAATTTGGTCATCTCTAAACTAGATAATCTTAAAAGCAAATGTCAACTTCTATGGGAAGAGAAAGTGTAAGATTTTAAAACTTAGTTAAAATTTATATTCTGCATGAAATGAATAAGTACAAAACAGGAGAGATTTTATCTTCTAGTTTCTCTGAAATGGGTGACTCTGTCCCTGTGTAAATGAACTGTATGACATTAGGTTGTGAATTCCATTATTCTTCTTGCTGGAAACTTCCCAAAGAAAGTCTTACTTCTGCTAAGAAGCATTCTGTACCAGGAGGAAACACTAGCAATGGTTAATTCAGTCTAGTATAAGTCTAGGGAACTATGTCCTGCTATGGTATTTGCCTATTATTAAATATGTTCTTTCAAGAAGTATTTATCTAGTGCCTCTTAGTTTATATGTCAATCAACCTCTTATATAATGGGAATTTATGGAATGTATATATTTATTGGGAGACAGAGAATTTATCAAATGATGAGGAGAAGTTTATCATACCTGAAATTAGTGTTGTTAAAAGAGAGACTGGTCAGAGAATGACCAGTTGTCACAGAGGGCTCCCTAAGAAACAATGTCAGCTGAGACCAAAAGAACAAAGATAGGAAGGATGGGGAACAGGGTTAGCTGTGGAATGCTCCACATAGAGGATGCCAAAGGTCTATCCAGGCACATGTGCAATAGCCCCGTGGCATGATGGTCATGAGATCAAGATGCTGAACAAAGGTACGTGCCCTAGAGGGCAAAGAGTTGAAAAGAATTTGATAAGCCAAGGAGAGAGAGCCTGCCCTGTAGGAATCTAGCGGTTCCGGCAAAGAACTTGCTCTTTGTTGTAAAGAAAACGCAAAGCAGCTACTGGACAGTTTGAAGTGCAACAAAGCTGGGAGCAGCAGTGCATTTTGACTGGCTCCTTCTAGTGGTCATGATGAGAGTAGCTGTTAGGGGAGCCAAAAAGTAAACTCTTCTGAGGCCCTGTGGTAACTGCTTGAAGTGCACGTAGCCTTGCAGCATTGCTACTGGTGTTGTCTGTGGACTTGTTTCTTGTTTGCTTGATTGAATTCCTCAGATCCAGCTGACTCAAAAACAGTGTTCCCTTTCATTTCCATTTTAGGAGAAATAAATATGCGGAGAAATATGAAGAGTATGAGCTTGGGTATGAGCAGCTAGCTGCCCAGTGCTTCTAGTCATGATAGTCCGCAATGATGGTAATTTTAATAAATTAAATTATTACTTTTTCTTAAGGGAACTTATAAGCATTCATTTTTATTATGATAGCAGATATTTGACTCTCTAAAACTGAAATACAATTACAAAGTTCTCTAGAACTGCCTTTCCCACACTGAAAAACATCCTGCACTGTGTAGGCAATGGTATTGTAATTAAACTGTTGATGTTTGTTGCTATATTTAGGAGGGAAAGCCACAATTCTTAGTTCATAAGGCCTTCTGTGAACATAAGCTGTATCATTGTGAACTTCGGATGCATTTCTTAAATGGCTTATCCAACACGTAAATCAAAGGAAAAGCCAACTGCATTACTATTAAGTGTTCGTGATGTGTTCATTTTTGGGGGGTCTGATATGATTCAAATTACTTTAAAAAAGAACTTTATGTCTTGTATGCCATGTTGGTTTCTTAGTGAATGGAGGATTAGGAAAATAGATCACTGCTCTGGCAAAATACTTAATTTTTTATTACACATGGTTGACTGGTAATTTCATAGCAAAAGCTAATGAAAGTGCAAGTAGGAGTAAACTCGTTATTGGTCAACAACATTTAGGCTTGACAACACGAGTGTTTTCGTGACTGGTCAACAATGCGTTAACACTTACCAGCCAGACCATGGCCTATGTGGCTGGAAGTTGAGAATGTGTGTGACCTAAGAGACTTTCTTGCCTAAATTCCCTCTGGGTATATGGTGGCCTCTCTTTTTCTTTCTAAGTAGTGCAGAAGATCCTTTGCCAATTGCTACACCCAGGGAGATGGTGTGGTCATTTTGGGTTATTCTGAGGGCAAAAGTCTTTAGCACTGCTGTCAATCCATATTTTCTTGAAATAAACAAAATACGTTTTAAATAATTTACTACATCATGTCCTCCCTACCTTCAAGAAGGCTTTTTTATCCATTGATCAGGAAGATGGAAGTTACAGCTACAAAACTAAAAATGAGTCAGTTTTTAAATGAGGGTTGAGGTGTGTAGCATTAGAAAATAACTAAGAGGCAGAAAGGACAGGAGAGCATTTATCCTGAAAGTCACAGAACCATAGGCAGGGGTGGCTGTCACCGCCCAGTGAGTGAGAGAGAGGGCAGGATGGACAGAGAGCTGGGGAAAATCATGTCCTTGGACAACGCAGTTTCCAGCTCAAAAATCAAAGGTGATGGAACAACCCTGGAAATAACCACTGGCCAATGCTTTTCTCTCTGCTCCACTTTATTATGTCTATTAGACTTAATTTTTGGAAGCAAAGTATAATCAACAAAATATCTTTCCAGGCACTCCATGAATCTCAGAAAATTTGTCATGTTCCTGCACTTTTAAAGTTTCGATTAACCCTGGTGGCAAGACTGGGATTTCATGATCACATTGATATTTGAGAAGACTTGGATAACCTCACACCAGCTCTACTGCATCTCAGGCACGTGTGCTAGGCCACAGCTGTTGGTGCTCCCTTTATGCACCTTCTTTGTGACCCATCCGTGACGAGGTGACACTAATTAGATAAGAAACAAAAGGTATCCTCTGGGGAAGGCTCTTCTATCCATGAATATGGCCCAGGAAAGGCAGGTTTAGCTTTTCTCTCTGCCTCCAGTCTCCTGCCGAGGTCATACTTACATGTCAGGTGCTCTGACAGAAGCGCATGTGAAGTGGCTATGGAGTGGGATGGCTCTCAGAAGTGCCCCCAAACTGGGTTTTTAATGAACTGGGTTTCCATTAGAGAAGTTTTTTTCTTTGAAATGGCTTTTAGAAGACTTGTCTAACTATGACTATGTCTTTAAGTCATCGTGACCTAGAGAGTATGAGAGAACAAAAGAGAGATGGCACACATAGAAAGTGTGTGTGTGTTGGGGGGGGCGGGTAATGATAGGAAACTGTTTCACATTTGCACATGGTGAGCTATAACCTCCCTTCCATTTTTTATGTGACTCCCTTCTGTTTATTGAACATAAGTTAAACAAACAAAAAAATGTGCTCTGCATTACCCGTAGATTCTAAACTTTTCTTGAACTATTTTTGAGAATTTGCAGGAGAGTTTATTTGAGGCCAACTGATGACATTGCTGGGAAGCAAGGTCTCAAATGACATTTTTAAAATGTCACAGTACACCCGAAGACGTATCAGGAACCATTGGTGATAAAGCAACTCCACCAGGCGCAGAACCACTGAGCAGCGGCTCACCTGCGTCCCTGGGGCATCAAACGGCCTCCTCTGAAAACAAGCCAGATGTCAACATCAACACACTCTAAGAGCAGTTTGTTTTTCACTGTGGGGTGAGAGTGAAGTATGTTCACTATTTAGAAAAACACATTTTGTTTTCAACGATGCTTAGTGCCACATAAAAATATCCAGTGGGGAGGTTGTTTCAATAGGTTGAATAAAGTGCAAGTATGAAAAGTGGGTTGAAATTATATTTAATTTGCGTGTAAGTATTTCTTTGCTTCTTTATGTTGAAGCCCTTTCTCTAAGAGCCAGCTAATCTGCTAGTTAGATGAAAAAAAGCACCGTTTTTCCACCGAAGAGTTTACGTTAGAAAACCCTTCTACCTGTGTGATGAGAGCAGTGAGCTCTGCAAATCCCAAACCTCAGCCCAGATAACAGGCATGTCCGCAGCCTGGGGTGTGGACGGGAACACAGGGAAGCCCCTGTCCTGGGGGAAATACTGATCCTTTTAGCCCTCTTTATTTTTTAAGATCCCTTTCTGGGTCTGAATTTCTAGGGGGAAAAAAAAGCTATCCTCATCCTCAATTCTCTGTTTTTATTTTTCTCTAGGAAAGATCCTTGCAATTGGAGGGGTGAGAATAAGCAAACAGACCAAAGAACTTCTGGCCAAGATATTAATAGACATTTTCTGAAGACTGATTGCCAGGCTTCTGTCGGCATCCACGTGAGACTAGAAACTGGCTTTCTTACCATCCTCCAGAAAGAAATCTTCCTTTGTATTTGACCTCTCTCAAGCAGCTCAGGTTTTGCCTGCAGTTCAGGGAGGTAGGCCAGCTAACACAATTGAAATAAAAACTGTTCCACTTGTTCTTTTTTTTTTTTTTTTTTAATTCCAAAATGCCTACTTTAATTCATTTGTTTAAAGAATTATTCTTTTAAGTAATATGAATTGCAATATTACCAAACACATGAAAAAATACATTTATACCCATACATATGTTTACACATATTTAAAGTACATACTGGATTTTGAAGAGTTAAGACAAAAAATTTAAAATATGCTAATAGCTTACATAATTATTACATGTTAAATGATAGTATTTTAGATACACTGTAGCAAGATTAAGCAGTTTTTTCTTGTTTAATACTTATTTTACCCTGGAATGATATTTTTGTGAAATATATCACAGAAATGCTGTATTGCAGAACTCACTTTTGTGAAAATTGTCCTAGAGACAGTGCCAAACCCATAGTAAAAAATGAATTTAGGCCCTGGCTGGTAGCACAGTGGTTAAGGCGCCGGCCTGTGAACCCAAAGGTCGCAGGTTCGATTCCCCAGCCAGGGCACACAACCAGGTTGCAAGCCAGGTCTCCGGTCAGGTCTGTGGCTGGAGGCAGGTGAAACACAACCATACATTGATGTCTCTCTCCCTCTCTGCCTTTCTCCCTTCCCCTCTTTCTAAAAATAATGAAATAAAATCTTTTAAAAAAAAAAAATGAATTTGATTTTTGAGTCAGACTCTCCTCCCTGCAGTAATACAACTCAACTTTATTTTAAGCTACTGGAACTACAACTTATTCTTTTTGGAGTTTTCCATCTTAAATAGTAGATTTATTTATTTATTTATTTATTTATTTATTTATTTATTTATGTAGGTTGTGCACAGGTCTTACTTCTTTCAATACCCTGTTTTTCCTCTACATGTGTTTTACAAGTTGAAGCCTTGAGAAATAATGGGACTTGCAGTGCTCAGTCAGTCCCCAGAATAGAAATTATTATGTCTACTAAGTTGAGGTTAAAAATAAAAATCCCTAGGATTTAAATAATTTTGTAGAATAGGATTCTAGCTATTTTTTGAACTTGTGGGTGACTTCCTATGTGGTCCTAAACTAACCCCTGAACTATTTAAGAGTCTGTTGAGGTGGAGATTAGGTATGTTCCCATTTCAACAATAAAGTTTACTATAGCATTCATTCCTTTCCCCAAGTATCCCCAGTTTGGGGGCCTTCATAACTGGAAATGTATATTTCCACGATTTAGTTGAAAGAAATCTCATCTAATTTACATGCTGATATGAGAATATATATTGTCTATATACACGAATCATATAGTTTAGTAGCTTGCAACTTCCATCCAAATTGGTCTTTATTCTCAGCATCTTTTCTAACCTAAAGATTAACTGATTTCACAACACACCCATGACCAGTTGGTTGCTATTTAAAACAAATTGCTAACAAAGTCTATATATTACACACCCACAAATAAGCACTTATTTTATAACAGTGAATAAGAAAGATAA